>VSMD01065943.1:0-158174 GCA_008750895.1 Mirza zaza
AAAAAAAAAAAAAAAATCAATTGTGAGTTGGACAAGTACATTGATTTTAAGATGAACAAAAAACCCTGTAAGCACATTCTTTTTCTAGATGAGATTCTTCCTGTGATATTTCCCCTCCACCATTTCAGCCCCTTTGTCACATACACTTGATATTAAAAAGCATTAAATTAGTGGTAGGCATTCCATTTCCCAAAGCCTACTGAATGTTTAAAACCGAAGGGAATAGGAAAACCCACCGTCGGATATTTGGCATGGGCTTCCCTCATTAAAATTTTGAAGGAACCGGATTATTCAGGTTGGGACCAAATGAGAACCCCTCTTGCCCAGTTAAGGGAGTGCAACAACAGCAATCTGCACCTGCATCGATTTCTTCCAAATCCGAGCTCACGCAGCTGTTGATCTTGATTTGATTCATTAGGCAAAATGGATTGCTCTGTGTAGCACTGCACTTGTTTTATGGCTTGTGCTCATGGGTGGAGTATAAAGTGAGGTTGTGCGGAAGACAGCACGAAAATCATGCTGACGTAGAACTGTTTTTCCAGTTCAACAGACACAGCAGAAAACCTTGGCTAGGATTTCTTCTGGATTAAAATAAAACTATACAATGGTAGTTTCTGTATATTTAAATGAAGGTCTGTGAATTTGTATGCATTTCAAACCTCATTCTTTATAGATTTCCCTGAAGGGGTAAAGTGGAGACTGTTGGTGATTCTGGTATGTCATAGTACGTCACCTGAAGCCACTACATCAGAAAGCCACTGCACAAAACCAGACCTAATACAGCAGCTTTGTAACATCTTGCTTTCCTGTCCCATTTTTTTTTATTTCAGCATATTATGGGGGTACAAATGTTAAAGTTATGTATATTGCCCATGCCCCCTCCTCGAGTCAGAGCTTCAGGCGTGACCATCCCCCAAATGTTGCACATCCCACTCATTATGTATGTCTATACCCATCCCCCCCCTTTCACCTGCCCGACAGCCGATAAATGTTATTCCTATATGTCCATTAGGTGTTGATCCGTTAATACCAATTTGCTGGTGAGTACATGTGGTGCTGGTTTTTCCACTCTTGAGATACTTCACTTAGTAGAATGGGTTCCAGCTCTATCCAGGAAAATACAAGAGGTGCTATATCACCATTGCTTCTTAAAGCTGAATAGTATTCCATTTTATTAATCCATTCATGTATTGATGGGCACTTGGGTTGTTTCCACAACTTTGCAATTGTGAATTGTGCTGCTATAAACATTCGAGTGCAGGTGTCTTTTTTGTAGAGTGTCATTGGATCTTTTGGGTAGATGCCCAGTAGTGGAATTGCTGGATCAAATGGTAGATCTACTTGTATCGCTTTAAGGTATCTCCATATTGCTTTCCACGGAGGTTGAACTAGTTTGCAGTCCCACCAGCAGTGTAGGAGTGTTTTTTAATTTTTATGTCACAGATTTGAAAGCACACAACTGATGTATTCAAAATGTGAAAAAAATAATTACAGAGTTCTCACTAATTTAACAGTGCACAGACCAAGCCGTGTGCGTTTGTTTCATTTTGTTTATTTGGTTGGTTTGGTGTGCTCTATGCAAATTGATGCTCTCCATCATTTCCTTTCTTCAGGAGGACAACACACTAAGCTGTTTTTCTGGAGCTTAGAGTCTCAGCGTTCGGACACAATGGGGTAGTCATGTGCAGCATGACGAAGCAACCTCGTTTAGTGGAAGCCTTTCCTGTTTGAAGGCTGCTGAGAGGCTCGTGGGAAATAAGCCAGTGGCCTTGGTGAAATGCCATGTGTCTCTTCACAGAAAAGAAAATGATCATTTCGAGTTGCCGGTGTCACTTCTGGCATGGGAGAGCGGCCTGCAGAAGTGACATTTTTCTGCCACGTATACCTGGAGTCCAGCAGGTGGCTGGAAGGTGGTGCTGGTTAAGCTACAATAAGAGGTTATTTTTCTTTGTTTTTGCTCATGATAAATAGGATTTTTTTTCTTTTTCACATATACAGAAAATAGAAATATTCATAAATATTTAATTTAATGGCTCTGTTCATCAATGCAATGGTTAATTCTGAGGATTTTACTCTGTCAGTAGCATTTGGGAAACATAATTCCTCCCTCTTCCTTTTAGCACTGGTTTGGGTGCTTTCTGGGATATGGCTCTTTCTCGTTTCTTCCTCCTGACTGGCAGCTCTTCACAGACTCGTTTGGTGGCTCCTCTGCCTCTCCCCACTCCGGAGCTGCCGCGTATGCTGGGACTCAGCTTCCAACGCCTAATCTTCTTGGTCTGCACTTACTCTCTTGTGATTCCATTTTATCATATGGCTTTTAATCTGTTCTACAGCTGGTGGTTCCTAAATGCACGTCTTCAGCCCAGGCTTCTCTCTTGACTCCAGCTTGCATGTTTAAGGGCCTCCACCTGTGTTCCCCGAAATCTTCTCTGTGTTTGTAAGTGGGCACTGAGACCTCTAGTTGCTCAGGCCACAACTTTTACCTATGTGCCTCTTTTCCTCTCCCTCTAATCCTACAGCAAATCCCTTGAGCTCTACCTTCAAAATATTTTTTAAAAATCTGAACATTTCTCATCACCTCTGTGACTTCCACAGTGGTGCCTTGCTTTCACTGGGAGGCATATGGTGGCCTCCTAATTGCTGGAGTGATCCTACTGAGATGAAGCCAATTATGCCACATCTCTGCTCTCACCCCTACAGTGGCTCACTAACCGGTGGCGCTCACCAGCCTCCCCTGGGGCTTCTTCCCCAGCGTCCACGTGGCTCATGCCCTTACTTCCTGCACATCTTCACTCAGAGCACTTTTCAGAGACCTCTTCAACCGAGGCAAATAAAACACAGACTCCCCCTCCACATGCTGTCCTCCCCCTTATTCTACATTTTTATCACTTGTGTCCATCTACACTTCATATATTTATGTGTGGATTTGATATTGTCTTCTTTTTCCGTCGTTAGAAGCTTCACTGGGCAGGGATTTGCTGCCTTGCTCACTGCAGCCTCCCCAGAACCTAGAAGTACACCTAGCTATAGTTGTCTCTAATAATTATTTGTTGGCTATGTTAGAAGTACTAACACTGGGGAAATCATGTGAAATAATATGAGCTTAACAACATACAAATTAACAAATGAAATAATTTGCAAAGTGTCAAGGTGGTCTGGTTTGTTTATTTGCTTTGTTTTTGTTTGGAGGCAGTGGAAAGATTTTAAGTCCCTCTAGTTTTGACATTGCTGAGGATTGTGCCTATAAACTCACTCCTGGGAAGAAGCCTGTGTACAAGTGTATGTGGGAGAAAATGGCAAGTCCCCTACCCCCTGAAGGAAATTCTGGCAAGTTCTCCTTCTACAACCATCCAGGGTAGGGATAGCAATTTTCATGTCCAGGTGATCGACCTAAACTAGTTTAATGCATCTATTTTTGGCTAAACATGGAAGATGCTATGGCCATACCATAAATTCTCAAATCAAATCACGACTTCTATCGGATCTAGCATTAAAAAAAATTACAAAGTTGATGACAAGTATTTCCTTTGCATTTTCCCAGTGATTCACTTTTATTTTAGAGATTCTCTTTGGCTCCTATTATATCCAAATTAGTCATGATACAGAATTGGGTAAGATGAATTATTCTTACAACAACTTTAAAGAAGATATGAACTGTGTATATTATCATAAAATTATTTTTAGGGATTTGAAGGTCATATATATTCCTATTGAAAATATTCCTATTGACTTGTGAAACATCCTTTTCCTTTAATTTGGACATGAAAAAATATATGCGATCATGTTATTGCACGTGTACTCCTATATTTAGTCCTACACAAAGATTTTCTCACCTTCAGAATAGAACAGATGCTCTTTTATGAAACTTTCAGACAGGTAGTTATGTGACCTCGTTCAGTCTCAAAAAGGAAATTTATATAGGCCAAGGATGCAACAGGAAAGTGCCACTTCTCCCCCACTTCCCTTTTACTTTCTTTACCTCCCCATTCCTCCCTAACCCCTCTCTCCCACGCACCTATGAAATCACCAGTTTTTCTAATGAGCAGCCACAGGCCATTATCATGGCTAGTAATTTACTAGGAAGAATGCTAACACAATCACCTGGAGAGACAAGGGGTCTTCCTGATGCTTCACTTTGCTGTCTTAGCTAAAAATGATCAAACTACCACTTTCCTGCTGTGTTCAGCTAAATGGAAGATTATGATTATTCAGAGATTTCAACCAAGTAGAATTCCCTGACAAGAGTATGGGGAATGTAAATGTCAGAAAGTCAAAGCACAAGGAAGATAAAAACTGTGTGTTGAATTTAATTAACTGTTGACCATGACTAGACTTCATCAATCTGGACTTGTCTGCTCTATCAGCTGCTATTTCATTCAGCTATTCTTGGTTTTATAACATTTGTGTTATGGGAAATTAGAGCAATTTCTACAATGCTTTTGATTTCCCCCCCTCATAAACAAAGTACAATTTTCTGAGGAGACAAGGCTCTCTTGTTGCCTTCTACTGTTGGCCGCCTTTTTCCTAGACCCTTCGCCTGCATCAAGAATCTCTCGGCTTTCCCATCACAACAGCCATTTGTTTCCGTCCCTCCACTTGTTCCTTTGTGCATTGTCTAACATCCTATATGTCCCTTTCAGAGTTTGGGGTGGGGGTTGGCAGAGAGGATGCCAGCACGCTATGCTAAAGACCTTTGTAGAGTTAACCTAGATTAAATGAATATATTAAACTAAACCGGATTTAAGCAGTCTTGAATGGGAAATTGTTTCTCTTTGTAATCAACACTTGGGTTGTAATTGATAGGACACATCTTTAAGGAATGTTGAATTTTTTTAAAAATTCCAACAGCAGAACTATGTGTTTCCTTCATGTATAGGACTCTCTTTGAAGCCTGCAACTGCTCTGAGGCTAGAGGGCAGACATGGAGGTGCAGCACACACAGACCTTTGAAAAAGACAATCTCAACTTTGTAAGAGCAAATCTTGGTTTAAAAAAAATCTGAGTTCCTATTCTGGTTCTTTGGTTTCTTCTTTATTTCTGTCTCTGATTACGCTGGGTTTGACTATCCATGGGGATCTGAGAGAAGCTCAACTTTGGCAAAGGCCTGGAGAGAGGTGTTGTCCTGCTATTAAACTCTTCACTTAAAGTCTGAGAAACTGTTGAATCCAGAATCAGAGCTTTTGTAGAATTAGTGGAAGTATTTATGTGCCTGTGTCTGTGGGTTGGCACATGTTATTTTATACTCTTAGCCTTGACTTTACATCGTGTTTGCTAAGTTGCATCTCCCAGTTTATTCCCTAGTTCATTTCCATAAATGAAGTCATCAAGAAATATGAGCCCATGCATATTTGTTCCACTAGAGACTGTATGCCATTTTTCAATGTTCTGAAAAAGGAAATTGACATTTACTTAATTTACATTACATAGAAGACACAAACTGCAATACATGTAATTTCCTTTAACCCTCACAACAAACCTATGTGAACTGTTATAATCACCATTTAAAAATGAGAAAATTATGATGTTAGAGGTTTAAGAATATTCCACAACATCACACAAATGGTAAGTGACAGAGAGGGATTTTAAACAAGGTCTGACTTTAAAATGAACTCTCTTGCCATGCACCCTTATTTTTAATACTACTTTAGTCTTATGCATTTTGTACCCTTTTACCTTTTGTAAAAAGAAGGCTCATTTCATATTAATCAATTTGGCATATTCAATGTAAAGCATTTTGGACACCTTTGAGATGCAGGGCAGTATGACAGGCTGCCCTCACAAACATGGTGGAGGCTTTCTTCTGGTCCTTAGGGAAGACACCAGAATGTGCCTATAGGTTAAGTCAAATACAGGTGGTAAAGCCTCATTACGATGCATTGCTAATTCTTTTTTTTCTATTTAATTATTTTAATGTCTTTATCATAGTTGTAACTGTACATACAGAAAGTAAATGTAAAACAAAAGTCTTTCCCTACCTCTCACATATCCCATTCATCACATGCACTCACTTTCAGCTCTATTGCTGCTTTATTTTCATGTTTTAAATAAATAAGCTTAAACTACTACTTCTTTTTTTTTTTTTTGAGACAGAGTCTCACTTTATTGCCCAGGCTAGAGTGAGTGCTGTGGCGTCAGCCTAGCTCACAGCAACCTCAAACTCCTGGGCTCAAGCAATCCTGCTGCCTCAGCCTCCCAAGTAGCTGGGACTACAGGCATGTGCCACCATGCCCGGCTAATTTTTTCTATATATACTAGTTGGCCAATTAATTTCTTTCTATTTATAGTAGAGATGGGGTCTCGCTCTTGCTCAGGCTGGTCTCGAACTCCTGAGCTCAAATGATCCGCCCACCTCGGCCTCCCAGAGAGCTAGGATTACAGGCTTGAGCCACCGCGCCTGGCCACTACTACTTCTTAATGACTCATTTATGGATTTTAAGTTCCCCTATCCTCTTCATCCTCTCAGCCACCTCCTCAAACACATGTAATACACAGACACATGCAAATACACGTAAACACTTCTACCTCCAATCTCCCTATTTAATTCGTGGCAATTTTTGGGTAAATTGGAAGTTAGTGTTCACAATTTACGATTAGGTGAGTTTTATTCATGGATGACACATGGTGTATCTTGAATATAGGTCTCCTTTGTTCCATTTTATTCTCTTAGAATTAATAATGCCTTTAAAAAAATTTTTTATTGACTTTCTGAGTACTTACTAACAAGTTTTCCCCTTTAGTAGAGCTATGACAGTCAAATCTGTCCGAACATCAGGTAGTCTAATAGTTCATGTTTTGCTCTTGGTGATGTCCCTCCTGGAAACTGTGTCCCCTGCTGGCACTTTGTTGGCTGCTCTAAGGACCTGAAGTCTGACATCTCAGACCTTCCCCATCATCCTTGAGAGTCCTTGGGTCCCTTTCTTTTCCCCACAGACTCCTTCGATCTCTGATGTGGCTATTGCAGGCATCATTACCCACAGCGTGAGAGCCAACTCAGGGAAGGGGCTTGAGGGAAGCTGCTCGAACCATCCAGTGTCTAGGCTCTGCCTTCAGCCCACAGTTCCCAGCCCCTTGCCTGGTGCCTGCCTTCCGCTGTGCCTGTCAGCCCCATCCACAGGATTCTGGCTCAACTGCCACAAAGAGGAAACCTCCTGTCAACAGGGCAGAGGGTGGTACCCGGCTATGCCATGAGAAGAAATAATTTCATAAATGTACATATTATTATTGTTTACCTAAAAATGAAGATTTTATTGAAATAGCCTTTTAAAAAAATCTCATGAAGATATCTCTTCTTAGAAAAGGAAAGGATTAAAACTAACTTTTCTATTCATCAAATATTATATAAGAGATCATAAAACTACAATCACTGACAATACTTATTTTCACTTATTTGTGGCTTGTGTCAGGCACAGAATTAAGCAATCTAATGAACTAGATAATATTCTCATTTTGTAGATCAAAAGATTCAGGGCCATATGATTTAAATAACTTTCTCATGATCACACTGCTAATAAGTTTCAGAATTGGAATATGAATCTTTTGGGTACAAAGCTGTAGGCTTACAAGGCTCTACTATATTGACTTCCTATAAAATCTATAAGAGAATTTATAGAAAACTAAATAAAGTGTCATAAAATTATATATAATCATAAATTAGAAACGTTATCCACTATGTCCAAATGGGTTATACCAGGAATGGCAGGATAGTGTACAATATCCATTTTGATTTCAGAATAAATATATTACCAGAAAATAGGACAAGGAGGAAATTGTTTTAATGTTAAGTCTATCTCCCAAAACAGCATATGCAAAAATAAGAGTGAGATACTATCAGAATTTCCAGTGATCCATACATTTACAAATATACCACATGACCAGTCAATATTGTTCTGGACATTTTGGTCAGTGCAATAAATAAGACATGAAATACAAAAAGGAGATATAAAGTACAGCCCATTAGACAACTTTGCATTACTTAAACTTGCATAATTACTTACATAACAAATGCAAGAAAATGAATTGGAAAAGAACCTAGAAATAAGTATGAATATTCAACAAGGCAAATACATGTTAAGACACAAGTAAATTTTCTATAATTTTATCTTTTTTTTTTTTTTTTTGAGACAGAGTCTCACTTTATTGCCCAGGCTAGAGTGAGTGCCGTGGCATCAGCCTAGCTCACAGCAACCTCAAACTCCTGGGCTCAAGCAATCCTGCTGCCTCAGCCTCCCAAGTAGCTGGGACTACAGGCATGTGCCACCATGCCCGGCTTATAATTTTATCTTATTTTATCATGCATAATTCTCCATTTCATTAGTTATAAAAAATTATTAATTTAATGGTTATAGGATACATCAAATATCTATATGCTTATTTGGATATGAATAAATAGATAAAGAAAAACCAATGAATTACTATTCCAAAATGTAATAGTTGCTATCTCTTGATAGTAATGTGTTGATTTTAATTCTTCAATTATTTTAATGATTTCTGATTTTTTCCAAATTATTAATAAATAAAATTTAATTAGATTTAATTTTTAAATTAAATCCAAACTAGGGGAGGGTAAGAATATATATGGTTATTTAGCTTTGATGAAATTCACAAAAGGTGAAAATCAGGCTTCATCTACAGTAGATTTGGTTTCACAGTAAATAAAACAAACCAAGACAAAGTAAGAAAACAAGGAAATAATGTTGAGAGGGAAAAATCTAGAGATACGATCTCAGAAAGATAATATGTTCTGGCATTAAGACTATTCAGATCTGGTTGTGACATTGTGTATTGAGTTGTGTTGAATTGCTGCACAAGGCCTTAGTGGATTAAATAGAATCGGTGACTTCCTGGGGCTGTGACTGCTCAGGAGGGAGTCTGAGTAAGTCTGCTAAGGAAGGTGGACTGGCTGAAGTTAAAAAAGAAAACACCACCTTTATTTTCAGAGAGGGCTTGGAGGGCAGATAAGTTGCTGCAGACATCAGCTGCTTTGCAATGTGTTCTACCGCTGCTTTGTCTAAGCGGAGGAGGACTCAGAAGAGTTTGAAGAAAACATTTTACTGAAGACTAACAAATATTTTGTCAGTTTTGCCTAAATGTATGTAAATTGTGATGTAAGTAACATGCTAAATTTCTAAGAAAGGCCTGTGTTTTTCGACAGGAGTATAATAAAATAAGTCTTGTGGGTGAGTGGCTCTTTGCTCTCTGAATTTCGTGTTTGTCAGCTCTTGGAAACCACCTTTATGAATGTCTGCTGTGCCCTTTGTCCTGAGAGAATGTGAAAGAAGCCAGGGGCAACAGTGATGCTATACATGTGAGGGGACGGAGCGTGGGTCCCCTGTGAGAGGCACCTAGCACAACCCACAAATAATTACAATCAAAGACACTATAGATTCTATATCTATATAGGTTAGACGAATTTTGCTCAATCCTTTTCATGCAGAGGGCACTGATCCCCTTTGGTATAGGTTATCTGTGAGGCTCAAATATTTTACCAATTAACTATTAAAATTTGAAATGCAGTATAATCTAGTTTCTGCAACTTAACAATTTTTTTTTTTAAGATTGTAACAATTATTTACAAATGTGGGGGGAGAATTTCCCACATCGCCACAAACTTTACTTTTTATGTTTTCTACAAAATCTGTGTATCATTCTAGTCAGTTATTTGAAATTTATAGGTTTTAATGGGTTTATTCCCATGTGCTCTTCTTTATTCCTCTTTTTTATGCGTGCGTCTCTGTGTTTGTGTATACACACATACGAATGCATATTTTTCATAGTTGTCTATTCTTAACATTTTAATGGGAATACACTGTCTTAAGATATTAACCATCTATTATTCTTAAGGATCTGAAAGGAAAGGATGCTAGAATACTCTGTAAATAAGAACACAATGCTGCTTAACATACTAGGGCAACTACTTCCAAACACGTCCTCGGGAAAATGATGAATTAGTGCCTGAATACCGTAACATGTTAAGTACTAGCCAATAAAGTTTGTTTAAAGAAGGTCATTTCAACCAAATTTAAGTGTAATTCTCAGATAAGATAACGTCCTAGGAGATATCAAGACTGTGGTGGGTTGAGGTCACCTGCAGGGAGAACCATTGAGTTGAATGTTTTTATAACAGGTTGGAGGGTCCTGGAAGGAATGCATATTAGTAGAGTTGGATGGCTTCAAACTAGTTTAAAATGAATCTGTCTAGACTGGAGTCAGTGTTAGTGTCTGGGAAGAGTATTTATAGACACTCTTTGATATCTATACAACATTTTCTGCTATGGAATATTTATTATTGCCCCAAAAGAATAAAAGTTAGCACAGTGTTCATGTTGCTAGACTATCCAAATTAGGATGAGGAGAGCAGGCATTTTCAAATTAGTTTTAAGGAATGCTATTTTAATATGTTTTAAAAAGAAATCAAATACTCTGGTGAAATGGAAATGTAAGGTTAAGCAAGAGTTAAATTTTAAGCTGGAAAAAATTAGGGTGCTTCTACAATGAAGTGCTTCTCTGAAAGTATAAAACTTAGATGAACTGTAAAGATCAAAAAGTTGGTGATAAAATAATGACATCAGAGAAAATGAAAAATTATATGGAAGTAGTAATGTCTGGAAATTGTTGAGCTAATTCAGGCAGGAGGAAAGATAATGAAAGTGGGTAATGGACTGTAATTAAGTGCTCAGACCTCCTGCAAACCTGTGTGCGAGTCAATAGTTACTCTGCTTCAAGATAGAAACACTAAAGCCTTGGCAAGGAGTACCAAGAACTCTTTTCAAAGAAAAAACACGCTGAAAGGTTTCTAAAGAAAACCAAACAACACTGTAAACTTGTGACCTGCTTACACACATGCACACACGCATGTTCTCACCTATGTAAGCAGAGCATTGATTGTGCTACTTACAACCAAAGTGAGCTCTGGGAATGTTATCATTGCTTGTCCTTTGATGGTATAGGATGTTGATAGAGAGAAATCTCTGATGGCGATCAGAAGAAATCATTTTATAATTCTGGAAAGATCATTATTGACTGCTTACATAAATCTTTAACAGGATAAATGTGCATTTGCAGAGCATGTATCATCTGTCTGTTGTGATTTGAGGGATGTAAAGGGTGTCCACCCAAAAATATGTCAGATGAGTCAGCCATGGTGCCTACAATACCAGAGATAATTGTCCTCCCTGTGAAGATGCATTTCACTGGAATATGGCATTTACCTACAGCTCACTAAGTATCTGGTGAGATGAGACCAAACACGTGAAGGTTAATTAATTTTCTAGGGGTGTCATCTGGTGTAATGGGAAAAGCGTAAACCTTAAAATTAAAACAAACACAAACACAAAAAAAAGGTTTTGAAAGCCAGCTTCACCATGATCTAATTTGGGACTTGAGACTTGCTAACTCACCTCTGTCAGTCCTACTTTCTACACCTGTAATGGGAGAATGATAATAGCAATCTGACAGCAGTGCTCCGAAGATTAAATAAGATAGTGTAGGAAAACCAAATGAGTTATCATAGGTGCTCAATGTAGGATTGCTTTTACTGTTATAAAATGAATGGTAGAAATAACAATTAAACACTGTTTCTATGCAGTTCTTTAGATTCTGTAGCTAGTGCTATGAGAGAGTAGATTGGTGTTTTTGAGTGTGAGGAATATTCATCTTCACATATCCAGTACCTGACACAGAACAAGGCAGGAAGTGTAGGTATTTAGAATCCACCTCTTTAATTTGAAGTACACTGCAGTTGAATCTCTACAGTGTTAATGTTTTTTTGTTAAGTTTGAGGAAAGTATAATTTATCTCTTAGTATAAAACTTAAATGTGCCTTAATATTTTTTCAAATTTTCCAAAGGTTTTTTTTTCTGATTTTTTATTATGTTAGAATACACATAACATAAAATTTACCATCTTAACCCTTTTTAAATGCACAGTAAGTGCTATTAAATACATTAGTAATATTGTGCAACCGGTAGCACCACCATCCATGTCCATAACTCTTTTCATCTTATAAAACTGAAACTCTATACTCATTAAATAATAACTCTCCATTTCCCCTCTCCCCAGCCCTTGAAAACCACCCTTCTGTCTCTATGATTTTGACTACTCTGAGTACCTCATAATAGTTAAATTGTACAATATTTGTCTTTTTGTGAATAGCTTATTTCACTTAGCATAATGTCTTCAGAGTTCATCCATGTGTAGCATATGTCAGAATTTCCTTCCATTTTAAGTCTAAGGTTTTGTCATATATATAGGCCACATTTTGCTTATGCTTTTACTCATCTGTGGGCACATGGGTTGTTTCCACATTTTAGCTATTGTTAATTATGCTGCTATGAACATCGGTGTACAATTATCTATTTAAGACTGTTTTCAATCCTTTTGGGTGTATATTCAGAAATGTAATTGCTGGATCATATGGTAATTCTATTTTTAAGTTTTTGAGGAACTGTAATACTGTTTTCCACAGTGGCTGTACCATTTTACATTCCCACCAGCAGTGCATGAAGATTCCAATTTCTTCTCATTCCTTCTCGACACTTGATATTTTCTTTCTTTTTGATAGTAGCCATCCTAATGGGTATGAGGTGATAATTCATTATAGTTTTGAGTTGTATTTTCCTAATGCTTAGTTATGATTAATGATGTCAAGCATCTTTTCATGTGCTTATTGGCCATTTGTATATCTTCTTTGGAGAAATGTCTACTCAAGTCCTCACCCAATTTTGAATCCAGTTTTTTTGTTTATTGTTGAGCTTAAGAAGTTCTCCATATATTCTAGATAGTAATCCCATATCAGGTATAAGACTTGTAAATATTTTCTCCCATTCTGTGGAGTGCCTTTTTACTCTGTTGATAGTGCTTTTGATATATAAAAATTTTAAATTTTCATAAAGTCCAATTTATTTATTTTTTTCTTTTGTTACCTGTGCCTTAGATGTCATCTCTAAGAAAAAATTGCCAAGTCTAATATTATGTGGCTTTTGCTTTATGTTTTCTTCGAAGAGTTTTATAGTTTTAAAATCTTATTAACACATATAGGTGTTTGATTCATTTTGAGTTGATTTTTCAATGTGGTGTTAGAGAAGGGTCCAGCTTCATTCTTGAGCACATAGATGTCCAGTTTTTCCAGTACAACAGCATCATTTATTGAAAATATAGTCTTTTCCCTATTGAATGTACTTGTTACCCTTGTCAAAAATCACTTGACCGTATATGAGAGGGTTTGTTTCAGGGCTTCTTATTATATTCCTTTGGTCTATATGGTCTGTTTTTATGCAAATACCACACTATTTTGATTATTGTAGCTTTGTAGTGAATTTTGAGGTCAGGAAATATGAGTTCTCCAACTTTGTTCCTCTTTTTTAGTATTGTTTTGTCTATCTGGGTACCTTGAATTTCCATATTAATTTTAGGATTTTTGATAAGGATTACATTGAATCTGTAGATTGCTTTGGGTGGATGAACATGGCATGTGTTTCAACTATCTGTATGTTTTTTAAATTTCTTTCAGCAATGTTTTGTAGTTTTTATTGTATGTGTCTTTTACCTCTTCGGTTAAGCTAGTTCCTAAGTGTTTTATTCTTTCTGAAGCTATTACAAATAGAATTATTTCTGTAATTTCCTTTTCAGGCTTTTCATTGTTAGTGTATAGAAATCCAATTGGTTTTTGTGTGTTGACTTTGTATGCTACTACTTTGCTGAATTCATTTATTGGTTCTAACAAGTTTTGTTTTGTAGAATCCTTAGGGTTTTCTATATATGAGATCATATCATCTGGAAACAAAGATAATTTTACATATTTCTTTCCAATTTTGGTGCTTTTATTTCTTTTTCTTGCCTAATTGCTCTGGCTAGAACTTCCAGTACAATGTTAAATGGAAGTGGTAAGAGTAGGGATTCTTGTCTTGCTCCTGATCTTAGAGGAAAGGCTTTCAGGCTTTTACCATTGAATATGGTATTTTCTATGGGTTTTTCATTTACAGCTTTTATTATGTTGAGGTAGTTTCCTTCTAGTCCTAATTTTTGAGTGTTTTTATCATGAAAGTATGTTGCATTTTGTCAAATGCTTTTTCTGTATCAAGATAAACATGTGGGTTTTCCCCTTTCATTCATTAATGTGGTATATAATATTGATAAATGTTTATAAGTTGAAACATCCTTCTATTCCAGGAATTAATCCAAGTTGGTTATGGTATAAAATTCTTTTAATATGCTGCTGAATTCAGTTTTCTAGGTTGTTTGTTTGTTTTTAGGTTTGGATTGATGTTCATCGGGGATATTGGTCTGTAATTTTCTTTTCTTGTAGTGCTTTTACCTGGCTTTAGTATCAGGTAATGCTGGCCTCACAGAATGAGTTAGAAATTTATTCTTTCCTCTTTAATTTTTTGGAAACATCTGAGAAGGATTGGTATTAGTTCTCCTTTAAATGTTTAGTAGAATTCACCAGTGAAATCATCAAGTCCAGGTATTCTTTGGCGCCTATGAGCACATGTGCTTCTAACTCTGCCCGGGCTAGAGTTGATTAGCTCAGGAGCGGCTGAGTTAAGCAAGTCCAATCACAGCTTTTACAGATGAGGCTTGATAGACCTAAAAGGTACTAGAACTCACCTGTGGGCTGCAACATAGAAACCAGGCACCCCAGAGCACCCAACCCCCACCTCCCTTCCTGGCTTTGTTATTCAACTCCCCCTCCAGTTGTGTATGAATCTAAACTCCTCCCCAAACTCTTCTTATGCTTAAGCTGGTTGTAGTTAGATTTTGCTACTCACAATAATTTAGTGGAATTTATTTCATTAAAATAATACTTGTGAGCTCCAATTTACGGAAATAGACCAAAGTGGGGTGGGGGGAGGGAGACAGAAAGTTAAACTGAGGAAATACATTTGTTGAACTTTCAAAAGCTACTTAGATTTATAATTGCTGGCATAAGTTTTTATATCTTCCTATATTTTGGAAATGATGTGATTTACATAGAGATATAAGACTATTACATAAAATAGATAACACCACTATTGTATAAATTTTATTAGATAAAATAAAGCAATCTATGGATGCTAATACAACATTGTAAGCTGCAAAATAACATTGCAAAGCGTTCTGCAAGTATTTAGGCTTAAAAATTGAAGGTTCATTTACCTTAACATATGTTTTTCCATGGGAAAAAATGCTATATTCTTAGGACCTCTTAAACTTAGAACAAGATAAAGAGATGTACATTCATTATTTGTAGCATGTTGAGTATTTGTTAATCACTTTAAATTAATTTTTGCCATAAGACATTCAATTCACCATGGAGTAAGTATTTTTAAATATTTGGGAAGTTCTTTCCCCTTGAATATAAACTTGTAAATTCTCACAATGCCATATGGTGGAGCTGGTGGACAAAGGTTGACTCATACAGTCTTCATTGTTTTCCTGTTTGGTATGTGTGAGATTTTATTTTTTATAACGTTTATTACCGTGTTAAGTTAGATAAATTTCCTGTGAAACTTACTATTTGATTTTCTATTTTTATTTAAAATTCCTGTACCTAGTCTTAGTATCTTAGTTCTTAAAGAGGTGCAAAGATAAATAATAGCCATAAAGATATTTCAATCAGAGGTAGTATCTTTCAAAGAAGGCAGATTATAGGACATAGTGTTCATATTGCAACTTCAGTTAATAAGCAGATACAGTCAAGTGTCCCTTGACAATGGGGATACATTCTGAGAAATGTGTCATTAAGTGATTTCATCCTTAGGTGAACATCATAGAGCGTACTTTATAAACCTAGATAGAATAGTCCACTACACACTTAGGCTATATGGTACAGCCTATTGCTCCTGTGCCACAAACCTGTATAGCATGTTACTGTGGGGAATATTCTAGGAAATTGTAGCACAGTGATAAGCGTTTGTGATCTAAACACATCTAAGCATAGACACGGTATAGTAAAAATACAATATAGAGGATAAATAATGGTATACCTGTATAGGGTACTTACCATGAATGGAGCTTGCAGGACTGCAAGGTGCTCTGGGTGAGTCAGTAGTGAGTGGTGAGTGCATGTGAAGGCCTAGGATATTGCTGTACGCTACTATAAACTTTATAAACACTGTACACTTAGGCTACGCTAAATTCAAAAATTTTATTTTTCTTTCATAATAGATTAAACTTAATTTATATAACATTTTTACTTTATCATTTTTAATTTTTTTAGCTTTTTGACGCTTGTAAGAACACTTAGCTTAAAACACAAACATTGTCCAGCTGTACAAAAATATTTTCTTTCTTTATAAGTTTATTCTTATTCTATAAGTACTTTTAAAAATTTTTTTTTTTTGAGACAGAGTCTCACTTTATTGCCCAGGCTAGAGTGAGTGCTGTGGCATCAGCCTAGCTCACAGCAACCTCAAACTCCTGGGCTCAAGCAGTCCTGCTGCCTCAGCTTCCCAAGTAGCTGGGACTACAGGCATGTGCCACCATGCCCGGCTAATTTTTTCTATATATATTAGTTGGCCAATTAATTTCCTTCTATTTATAGTAGAGATGGGGTCTCGCTCTTGCTCAGGCTGGTCTCGAACTCCTGAGCTCAAAGGATCTGCCCACCTCAGCCTCCCAGAGAGCTAGGATTACAGGCGTGAGCCACCGCGCCCGGCCTACTTTTAAAATTTTTATTTTTATTTTTTTACTTTTTAAAATTTCTTTTAAAAACTAAGACTTGAACACACACATTAGCCTAAGCCTACACAGGGTCAGGATCTCCAATATCTCTGTCTTCCACTTCCACGTCTTGTCCCACTGGAAGATCTTCAGGGACAATAACATTCATGGAGCTGTCACCTCCTGTGATAAAAATGCCTTCTGGAGGCACACCTCCAGAAGGACACCTGCTTGAGGCTGTTTCACAGTTTTTGTTTTTATAAGTAGGAGCATGCTCTAAAATAATGATAAAACGTTTAGTATAGTAAATACATAAACCAGTAACATAGTTGTTGATTATCATTAACAAAAATTAAGTACTATACATAGTTGTATGTACTGTACTTTTATACTACTGGCAGTGCAGTAGGTTTGTTTACACTAGCATCGCCACAAACACATGAGTAGTGTGTGCTGCACTATGATGTTATGACCACTATGTCACCAGGACAGAAGTTTTTCAGCTCCATTATAATCTCGTGGGATCTTTACTATATTTGTGGCCCATTGTTGACCGAAATATTGTAGCCGATTGTATTTGTGAAAGAAGTATGGCGTTTCTAAGGCACATTATAATTTCATATACTTTAAGTGACTATATATACTCAGGGTTTAGACACATAGAAAATATTACTCATATATATTTCACTCACTAATTTTTCCTCAAAGAAAATAAATAGTATTGCTCTAAAATCAACATGTTTATAATTTGAAATCAAGAAACATTTGTTCAGTTAGTCTATGAGACAGAGCTCATTAGACTTGATCAGCTTTGTTAATTATAATTTATATAGCATTGATACAGAGTGATGAGAAAATAATTACACTTGTCTGTAATGGGCACAACTATACCAGCTTGTGTGAGCATAAAAACATTAATAAAATAACTTTATTTCATACATAGAATTTACAATCTAGTTTAAAGAATAACACACGTTTATAAAAGTTAACACTAAAATTAATATATTATTCCAGGTGAAAATTGAAGAGCTATCACAGGAAAATATACATTTGGGCTACTAATAAATTTAAGAAGCATGGCTTGGAGTATGCAAAGGAATTTGTGTTGTACAGAAAGATTGAGAAGGCACAGACAGTCAATTAATACCTATCTGCAGACTTCTAACTTAAAATGAAAGGTAAAAAGTTGCTCATTAAACACATTTATTGGTAATATCATTGGCCAATTTATTGAAAGTCAAAAGCTGTACAAAATGTTGAGATGCATTTAAGAGACAGTAGGCAAGAATATATTGAAGTTTTCCCAGTTCATCTAAAAATATAAACCATATATATTTTCCCTTCTATAGATAAAACACATAGTTTTTTAAAAAGGTCACATCCAATTAAATATTATCACTTACTTATAAACTAACTGTACATTATAAAATTTAGTTTAACATGTTGAAATAGAGTCTATATGTCTCCAAAAGGAATTAGCTCACACTGAATTTTCCAGGCTTGTCAGATGTTAGGGATGAAGGGCATAAGGTACCTAATGGTAGCTTAATGGCAAACTGATAAAAGTTAAGGAGAAAATTAGTTTTTCTAATGAGTTTGCTGAGATCATGCTACTGGCAGTGTTAGAATGAGTGCAGTAAGAGATAACAGGAAGCATTTGTAGACTGTCAACTTCACGTTCAAAACAAGGTTTATTTAAGGTCCACAAAATCCTTGGGCTGCACATGTTTTAATCCCCTTCTTGGGGGTGAGGAAACTGAGTCCTAGTGAGATTCATAATGTACCCCAGGTCCCATGTTGATTCAAGTGGCAGAGCTAGACTTCAAATTTATATCTGACTTAAATTCTGTTCTCCTAACCACATGCAGGTAGATTTAATTTTGAGCCCCGAATAACTTAGACTGTGAATGCCATTGACAAGAGAAGAAACAAATTTGGGAACAAACAGGATGAGTTTGGTTCAAAATATGTATAATTAGAGCAATAAAATTTACTTTTTAGGTGAAGAATAATTTAAGGAACATGTAGGTTATTACATTCCACATATGTTTAACAGGCCACTATTGAGCATAAATTACATAGCAGTTACTTCAACAGACATTGAAGATAAGATTAAGATAACTCGCAGTCAAGGGATGAAGAGAGACATGTAAAACACAATTATAATACTGAGAGTGTTTTAATTGACCCATAAAAGCATACTACATAGGAATAAAGGAAGATACAGCTAATTCTGACTAGAGATGGGTTCAAATACCCAGTATTTAATGGATAGTCTTGAAAGCATGAATGAAGGAAGGCTTCACAAAAGAGATGACATTTGTGCTGGGTCTAAAAGATGAATAGGAGTTCAGCAGACCCATAAGGTAGCAGGTGAGAGGAAGAAAATTCTAGTTAAAAGAAATAATTCTTAATACAGTAGTTTTGTGATACCAAGGCCCAAAGAAGTTAAATGATTCTCCAAAGGTAGAACTGCTTCTTAGTGCAAAATGCAAGACAGAGCTCAAGTCTCTAGAATGGGTTGGCCAACTATAGCCCAGGGGTAAAATAGAGCTCACTACCTATTTGGAAGTAATATTTCATTGGAATATAGCCATCCTCATTTATGTATGCATTGTCTGTGGCTATATCTGCCCTACAATAGCAGAGCTAATAATTTTTGGTAAAGATAGCATATCCTGTAAAACCTAAAAATACCTACTAACTGACCTTTACAGAAAAAGTTTGCCAACCTCTACTCTAATTTAGGATTTCTGTTCATCTTTCTCTTTAGTATCCTATACAGGAGAAGATATTGGTGGAGATATGGGGTTACTTATAAAATAGATTGAGACTAAAGATGTATTTTGAAAGTAACAATCATAATGGTGACATTTGATATCCTAAAATTAAGGCCTCTTAGGATACTAATCTCACAAAGTACAGGTGAACAGCTCACACGAATCCAAGGGCATATCTACATTTAGGAACCAGGGACAACAGGAGAAGCCCCAGAAAATACATCAGGAGACAAGAACTAGGAAACCATGGGAAACAAACCAGGAGAGAATCTACAGACCACCGAAGTTCAAGCTAAAGAAAGGTTCAAGGGAGCAAGAACTAAGAAAAGACTATTAGACTGGGGAATAGCAGCTCACTAGAAAGTCGTTTAGTTTATGGGGATAAGTTCTGGTAACTCCTTTGTTCAACAACAACAAAAAATGCAATCTGATCATGCCACAAAATTTCCTGATTTGCTATTTCAATGCAATTTCCATTTTGTTGTACTATACAATTTACATATAAAAAAGTGATTTTTTTTTTTTTTGTCGTTGTTAGTTTGCATATGACCAGTGATTAGTATTAAAAAAGGGAGGGCTCTGGAGAAAGAGTTAGGCAATCAAAAAATCTGAAAGTGTCTACAGGTAGGAAAACAGATCACCTGAAGAATGAATTACCAGAATGGTATTGGATTTCTCAACAGTAGTGCAGTGAACTAGAAGACAATGGAATGAAACCTTCAAAAGGCTGAGGGAATTTGGAATTTTATACCTAGCCAACCATAAATCAAGAATGAGTATAATAAAGACATGTTCAGACATTCTCAAAAAACTGACCTGCCAAGTACCATCGCTCAGGGAACTCTGGAAAATGACTTCCCCTAAACTGAAAATTAATCCTAGAGAGAGGAAGGCACAGGATCAGGGGAACAGAACTAAAATCAGAACAGAAGTAAACGGAATTCTCTTGGCAAACGTAAAAAGAAATCTTGGAGAAACTATTGGTAGAACTAGAAAAATGCCTGGGTTTTTGGAATAAAAACAATAACAACAAACTTATGAATTTGCAATTCACCAATTACTGAAAGCCTAATATTACTGGGATGGAGATAAAATGATTATACATAATAATATGTTTTTACTTATTCAATTGTTGAAAGGGTTCCTAGAACAACGCGACTGCCATAGTTTTGTACAAATTGTCTTCTGTACTCTCACAATATTTTGATATTATAGGAATTAGGACTAAAGATTGTGGTGCATTTCCACATTGCATTTCTATTTAAGGATTTCTTAATATCATATAATGAGAAAATGAAGTAATATAATTGCTAAGTATAAATTTGGGAATAAGGCCCTATGCTATTTTGTGTGTTGTTTCAGTAACTATCACTCAGGAGCTATTTTGTGTTCACCTGTATTTTTTTTTAACAGAAGTATAATTTTATCTAAAACATAAAAATAACATTTGATCGAATGATGTTACTTGATTTGCCTGTAGTTTTTAAATGACCCTATGATCTAAAGGATTTGGGGAGAGATTTTCATTTAAGAAATGGCAATAAGGATGTCATGAGACTTCTCTGTACTCTGGAGGCTCTTGAGACCGTGAGGCTGGAGCTCAGTGAGAGACAGTGGACAGCGAGAGATGCAAAGGATCGGAGCACAGCACACCTCGGGTACCACTGTCTGCTCTTCCTTTTTTTCTCTGCATAAGAAATGGAAGCAAAATGGTTTAGCATCCTTACTAGTATATCTTGGCTATTGTAAATAGTGCTACAATAAATGTGGGAGTGCAGATATCTCTTCAACATACTGACTTCCTTTCCTGGGGATACATATCCATCAGTGGGATTGCTGAATCACGTGGTCATTCTGTTTTTAATTTTCTGAGGAACCTCCATTCACATTTCCAGAATGGCGTACCAATTTATATTCCTGCCAAAAGTGTGTAAGTGTTCCCTTTTCTCCAGATCCTTGCCAGCTCTTGTCTTCTTTTGTTTTTGTTTTGTTTTGTTTTGTTTTTGATTACAGCCATTCTAGCTAGGGTGAGGTATCCAACAATGAAAAATTGGATAAAGAAAATGTGGTCTATATGCACAATGGAATACTATTGAGCCATAAAAAAGAATGGAATCCTGTCATTTTTGACAACATGGATGAACCTGGAGGACATCATGTTAAGTGAAATAAGACACAGAAAGAAAAATACTGCATGATCACACTCATATGTGGGAGCTAAAAAAGCTGATCTCATCGAAACAAAGAGTAGAACAGTGGTTACTAGAGACTGGGAGGGAGGCAGGGGAGGATAGGGAGAGGTTGGCGGATGGGTACGAAGTTGCAATTAAATAGAAGGAATAAGTTCTGGTGTTCTATTGCACAGCAGGGTAACAATGGTTAACAGGAAGATATTCTGTATTACAAAATAGCTAGAAGAGAGGCTTTGGAATGTCCTCATCACAAAGAAATGATAAATGCATGAGGTTGTGGTCATGCTAAATGCCCTGATTTGATTATTGTACAACATATATATGTATTGAAGCATCAGTTTATACATTTGTACCCCATAAATATGTATAATTACAATGTATCAATTTAAAAATTTTAAAAATAAAAAGTAAAGCTCTTACTTGAAGTCTATGCTGATGATTCAAGTCAACATTATTTTCTACAAGAATCACAGCTGTCTTGATCACACACAGACCTTTTTATCATTTACCAAAGTGCAACACTAGCTCTAGTCTAGGGTTTTAGATTGTGATGATTTTGTCCAGGTTAGAAGATGGTTACAAGTGACAGTGGCTGGCCCCACTGAAAAAACTACAAAATATTTCTATATTATTTCTCCATGATCTTAAATTGTTACCAGAAATGGCAATAATGACACTATATAATTTTGACAACTTAATTACCTATCTTAAAATAGTTAAAGACATGTATGTATGTAGCTCATACAACAAAATAAAATTTGCAGGCCATAAATCAGTCTTTCACAGTGAAAATTTGTTAGGAGTCATTCATAATAGAACTGATAAAACCTAAGAGATTTATATGGTTTTCATTCTTTTAAGAGTCATGTATAAAAAGGTGAATAAAAACAGCAAACATCAGAAGAAACTTTAGAGAGCATTAAGATGTTATGAAGTGTTTGGAATGTATACAAATGAAAAAGAAAGCTGGATTATTCTTAATGCTATTGAAATTTTATTAGATATGCTCTAAGTCCAGCCAATTCTGGTCTCAAGTTGGAATGACACCCTCACAGTTTTTATAAAATCGCCAATGTGGCAGGGTGTGGGGGTGGGGATAACAGTTATCATTCATAAATACATATCAAATAGATCCTTTCTCCAGTCCAGTGTTTTGCAGTCAGGAGTGATTTTGCCCTTCAGGGCATATTTGACAACATCTGGATATATTCTTAGTTGTCCCTTGTGGGGTGGAAAGGGGTGTTACTGATATCTAGTAGGTAAATGCCAGAAATGTTGCTAAACAAAAAATTATCCAGCAAAATTTTCACAGTGCCAAGACTGAGAAACACTGATCCAATCCAGACTCTTAGATTAAGAAAGGATCTTGGAAATCATATGGCCTAATTCTGTAGGAATCTATGATCTAGAGTCCTGTAATGCTACAATCCTATAAGGCAGTATTTTAAAGGTTAGAATTATTATATTGATATTTTGCTCTCTGTGTGCATTTGCTCATGTTGACCTCTTTTATGTCAACATGAAAGCAATTTTCTTTTAAATGCAGCTCACACTACATACATGGGCATCATTAATTGGCTTTAATTTAATAATCACTTGACCCAGCTGTATCCAAGAGTTTTGACTTTAAATTCAAATGTTTGGTGTCATGCTCCCTTAGGACTGTAGATACTAGAAAGCAACTAGCAATTCACTTGGTTATGCTAAACGGGAATACTTTAAAGTATAGAGTTGTAGGCTCTCTATATAAAGGAGATGTTTTCAGGACGTGAAAACCTCCGAGCACATATTATCAAATGTGCTGATACTTCCCTAAGAAAAACGCATGAGAAGGGAGCTTCTTGTAAGCTCCTGAATGGAAACTTAAATGCAAGAGTTACCAGAATTCCCTGCTAGGTTGCCATTGATGCAACGGTGATACTGCTTCTTTCCTCAGACTTAAATTCTCTTCCAACTAATTCAAACCTGCTCTTCTCAGAAATCATTTTTTTTCCTTTTAAATTTGCTTTAGCTACAATAAATCAAAGAAAAGTATTATATTCATCAACGGTCATGGAAGTCCTGTACCACCCTGGGAAGGCGGCATTGATTTTTCATTAGTGGAGGCGGAGCTGCACTTCTGTACTTATGCATTCCTTCTCTGACTAGGTTGTGACAGTCTTGCATTTTCAAAATAACTCCAGAGAGCTCTTTGGCTTTAGGATGAGGTTATTGGCTCTCTAAAAATACTCACTGAGCTCCATTATATCTTCTGTGGTTAAAGGTTGGCCTAGTGAATTCTTGAAGTCTCTTCCTATGCTGGAATTCAATTAAGCTACACTTGAAAGGCATTCTGGTCAGGCCACCAAATGAGATTGACTTTTTTTTTTTTTTTTGCTTTGCTTTTCATTTTCTTGTTTTTTTCCTTTTAGTAAAAGTCTTTACACCAAGGAAACTATCAGCTATCCTTATAAAAACAAAACACAAAAATCAGATTCATTTCAGCTTCCTATTGTTTGAGTCATACTTTGAATGTCAGTCCGAGGTCACGCCCACTTTGGAAGTCTAGGCAGACATTTTAAAAGGGGGAGATTTTTGTTACATTAAGTAAGACTAAAGATATTCATCTCTGTTCACTAACTGTCTAGACGTGCTAAGCATCTGGGAAATACACCAGAATTTTCATATAAATTTCCTTCCGTGCTTCTCCTGGGCCACTCTCAGGAAACTGCTCCATGGCTGGTCTCTGTGATAAAAGTCCTTGGGACTCACTCAAAACTGCTGTTTTTATGTGCTCATCATGGCGGCAGGCAGCTCCTTCCTTCTGCTACCTTCTGAAAGAGTGTGAAAGGGAAAGGATAGTCTTTTCTCAAAGTAATGATCTCTGCAAATGTTTTCCTTTGTTCAATGGACTTCTGCTTATAATCTGAGTAACAAAGCACCATCACTACTCAGTTGTCACTTTCTTAGGGTAAATATCCTTAGCTCTAACTCCTTCTAAGTGTGTTAGTTCAAGAAAGAAAACATGTTTTCTGTCCCCCAAAATTACTTTGATCCTGCCCCCTGGAAAGGATTCCCAGTCTGGAATGGTGGCTCCTTCCCTCAGCCTATTCAAACCACCCTTCTTGTTCATTCAATTCTGCCTTATTCATGAAGGTTTCTCTGATCTCTCAAACTCTCAGCAAGCTCTGACTCTGCACAACTCATAGCAATCACTCTACTAATTAATTGTCCCTGAGAATTTGTTGTGCTGTATTGTTAGATTTTTTTTTAATGCAGTTATTATACCTTGTTTGCCCAAAGAGTTTGTAAGAGTTTCCTCTTACAAAGATACTGCACTGCACATACATTGTGTGTTTCTCAGTGTGTAGCCAAAAGATGTCCAGTAGAGAGACACATGCTCCTTTAGGGTGGACTACTGGCTCCTCATTTTGAAATTCAATAAAATAATACTGCAGTGAATCCATGGAAAGGAAGAAATACCTGAAAATCTACATGTGATCCTTGTACATCTCATGGCACAGTGTAAATATGTTTTATTTTTCAGGTTGACCTGGAGGGATTATACTTTGAAGACTTAATGAGACATTTTCAACTTGGTTGTGAGTGATCGAATGATGCTTTATCAAATAGTTATGTTTTTTGTTTGTTTTTTAGGTTATTTGAAATTTTTAAAAATTTGAAAAATTTTTTTGTAGAGACAGAGTCATGCTACATTGCCCAGACTGGTCTTGAACTCCTGGCCTCAAGTGATCCTTCCACCTTGGCCTCCCAAAGTGCTGGGATTACACGCATGAGCCACCACAACTGGCTTTAGCAAGCAGTTGTGTGTGAACAAATCTGAGAGATCATCTGGTGCAATGTTTTCCAACACAAAACTGAAAAAAGATTTCTAAGCTTTGTCCACGCTAATGCAGTTCAGACTAGTTGAAATATTACGACTTTTTACTTTTGACTAAAATTATACCAACTGGGGATGTTAATAGCGATGATTTTATCCTCACAGGAAACCCTATTACTTAACAAGGCAACTAGACATATATCTACTATTGATTGATAAAAAAAAAGATATGTATTATTGATAATGATAAGTCTTTAAGCCCAAAACATAAATATAGCTACCAAAGTGGAAGAAAAGATGCTAGAAATTGTAAATGTTGAAAAGTTGTCAATCATGCATCTAGTCCACCCCTATTTAGATGGGGCAGGGTTGAGGATAAGAAATCTAAAACCAGCAAAAATTAATTTTTTAGGGCATAGAAGTGAAACGGGCAGAATTTGCATCTTATAACTACAAATCCATGGCTCTTCAAATTTATTTTTCTATAGTCTTTCAGAAATAAACCAATGAGAGAGGAGTATTTGGCATCCTGTTAGGAGCTAAAATTGCTTATGAATAGGGTAAAAGTAGTTGTGCTGAAAGAAAATCATCAAGAACAAACTTTTATTCATGAGTTTAAAGTATAATTGATATTAAACTATTTTTCAACATAATTCTAACATTTGTCTTCATACTAATGCTTCCTTATTCTATAGAAAGCTAATAATTTTTTAAATCTCATGGAAATGGTTAGTGCGAAATAAATATATCCCTGACATATTGAGACAGTGGTGTTTGGTCAGGCACAGGTTTGGTGTTGAGAGTAGATTTTTAGGAAAGACAGAAGTGATGAATTTCAGAAAACAGTCAATCAAATAAGAAGAAAATCCCACCCTTTCCATCTCATTTAATCTCTAACTGATGACCATAAATCAGCATGTAATTCTGTGCAGTAAAATTGCTTAATTTCTACCACCTTCCAGATAATCCACACTACAGCTGATGGGATAGAAATTTATACCGAGTTCTGAACATAACTTTCAAGAAGTCAGTTAGAGTCATCATTTGGACAATTACAAATAAATGAAAATCATTTCCTCAATTGATAGATACCAGCTTTTAGTGACCTTTGGACAGTTTAAGAATATAGTTCTACACCATGATATAGAATATTGGACATAGGTTTAGAAAGGAGAAAAATTATTTTTTCTCTTTAGCAATTGACAGCCCTACATATGTACACAGAAGATATATGTATGAAAATGAAAACCAAATTAAAGTTTCTATTTTACATAACTTAGGGGAAAATATATTAGCATGCCTCTATGTTAAAGTGAGACAAAATCAAATAAATAACAAAAAAACTAAGTTAAAATGTCATTTGATTTTTATTTATTTATTTTTAAATTCAACATATTATGGGGGTACAAACATTTTGGTTATATGAAATGTGTTTGCCTCACCATGCTAGGGCTACAAGCATGTCCTTTCCCCATAGAATGTGCCCCGTTTCCATTAGCTGTGGGTTTACCCTCCCAACCCCTCCACCTCCATACCTGACCAGCACCCAGTGAGTATCACTACCATGTGAGCACCTTAATGTTGATCAGTTAGTACCAATTTGAGGGTGAGTGTATGTGGTGCATGTTTTTCCATCCTTGTGATACCTCACTTTGAAGGATGGGCTCAATCGCTATCCAGGATAATATAAGAAATGCTAGATCACCATTGTTTTTTGTAGTTGAGTAGTCTTCCATGGTATACATATACCACATTTCATTAATCCACTCATGGATTGATGGGCATTTGGATTATTTCCACATCTTTGCAATTGTGAATTGTGCTGCTATAAACATTTGAGTGCAAATGTCTTTGTTATAGAATGTCTTTTTTTCCTTTGGGTAGGTGCTTAGTAGTGGGACTGCCGGATCAAATGGTATTTCCATTTTTAGCTCTTTGAGGTATCTCCATATTTCTTTCCACAGGGGTTGTGCTACTTTGCAGTCCCACCAGCAGTCTAAGGATGTTCCAATCTCTCCATATCCATGCCAACATTTATTATTTTGGGACTTTTTGATAGAGGCCATTCTCACTGGAGTTAGGTGATATCATTTCATTTTTAAACCATGACTTGTACTTAATTCTTTAGGGAATATTTCCCTGTGAGTCTAAGATTAAGTTGAAATCTTAGACTTCAGCTTAAGACTTAAACTTACTCTTAAGATTAAATTGAAAATAATTATCAGAGCAGAGTCTCTAAATCACCATCAAGCACAAGAATGTGGAAAGGGAACTGTAAGGCCATTTGATGCTAAGAATTATTTTTTTTAAAGATTGCATTAGCTATTTATTTTTGGAAAATAAATTTTCAAAACTGTTTACTTTAGAAACAAATATTTTTTAAAAATAAATTTAAAAGCTGTGTTACTGGCATGATATTTTAAAGAGTAGTTTTGCTAGCTAAAAGATAATTTAATATTTCCTCTGAAAGAGCCTAATTTTTATTTTATTTTATTTTTAGCATCTTTCAACCAAGACATCAAATTAGAGTTTTAAAAGCTATTTTATTTTGAGGTCGTTCTTTGTGATTCAGATTCTCCAGTCAACCCCTATTCCCCATGTTCGTGATGGAAACAGTAATATAATTGAATGAAATCTACAAACGGGCCCTAAATTTTATTTTAGCCATAACTGCACTATTCTGCCACATCCAAGTTTTTTATTAGAAATGCTAACAACCAATAAAAGGAATGCTTTACTAGAATCTTTTCAGCAATCCTTCCCAAGCTCTGCTCAGGCTTGATAAGCAGTAGAAATGGTCCACATTTGTGTGTAGATAATTTGAGACGTTATTAGTATACACAGTAGATTAATGTTTTAAAGACAGAGTTGGATATAATATATGAGGACTAGCATTCACAAGAAATGATAAACAGATTTAAAAATTTGTAGGTTGACAGATGGATTGATAAGTAAACAAATAAGATCACCGATTGGACAGTTCGTACAATGGAGCCTTCCGTTAATTGAAACTTGAGGTCATAAATGAATACGAAAGTGTTTTTACTTTGTTTTGTTTTGTTTTATTTTGGTTTGATGAAACTCTTCCTAATATATAATAGTTCATATTTATCTTATAATTAAGTCAAGTTTAGCAAATAATCTTTTATAATAATTTGCTTAGTATTTGATGATGTTGTAGCATCCAAGGTTTGGAATTTCAGTGGTCAATTTACAAGGCTAAGGTCATAAAAAGTATAGGGCAATAGGTAGCAATGACAAAAGTGAATGGATCCTACTGATGGAATGGGTTCCAGTGAGAACTCAATTACAGACATCCCTGACTTTGTGGCTGTTCGACTTAAATTTTTCGACTTAGAATGGGTTTATCAGGATGTGACCCCATGGTAAATTGAGGAGCATCTGTACATGCCGGGAGTGGAAGGCATTACCAGGGCTGGTTGATAAAGAAGGAATAAAGTTCAGGCTGAGCTGACCTCTTAGAGGAGCAGCTTGAATGGATTGAAACTAATCTTAAATTCTAGAATATTCTGTTTTCAAGAGTAGACTGCTAACCTCACCTCTACCAAAATTCCTAAAACAGTAATAAAAATAATGACAGTTATGACATATTAGCATATGTTAGGCATTATTATAAGCTTATAAGGTTCATTTCAGCATTTACTCATCACAACAAGGCTATATGATAGATTTTATTATTATTAGAATTTTACCAAGAGGAAAAGAAGGCACAAAGAGATTGTAATTTGTGGATAGTGTCACAGTTATTATGTCACAGTGCTGAGATTTGGTTCAAACCTGGGAGCCCAGCTTGGGAATCTGGACTCAACCACTACAATGTATTCCTTAAAAAACTGGTTTTCTAGTGTATGAAAATATTTGTTCTTTTTGTTAAAGTTTTATTTTTACTTGATACATCATAATTGTACATATTTATAAGGTACAGTATGATGTCATGATGCTTGTATACGTTGTGTAATGATCAAATCAGGCTAATTAGCATAGCTATCACCTCAAATATGTATCATTTCTTTGTGGATAACATTCAAAATCCTCTCTTCTACCTATTTTGAAATACACAGTACATACTTATTGTTAACTACACTCACCCTACTGTGTGATAGAACACCAGAACTTATTCTTTCTTTCTAATTGTAACTTTATACCCATTGACTAACCTTTCCCCACTTCCTAACATCCCTACCCTCCTTAGCCTGTGGGAACCTTTTATTTTTACTATTGCCATGAGACCAGCTTTTTTAGGTTCCACATGTGAGTGAGAGCATGAGCTATTTATTTTTCTGTGCCTGACTTATTTCACTTTATTTATTTATTTATTTTATTTATTTATTTTTTTGAGACAGAGTCTCACTTTATTGCCCAGGCTAGAGTGAGTGCCGTGGCGTCAGTCTAGCTCACAGCAACCTCAAACTCCTGGGCTCAAGCAATCCTGCTGCCTCAGCCTCCCAAGTAGCTGGGACTACAAGCATGCGCCACCATGCCCGGCTAATTTTTTTTTTTCTATATATATTAGTTGGCCAATTTATTTCTTTCTATTTATAGTAGAGATAGGGTCTCGCTCTTGCTCAGGCTGGTCTCGAACTCCTGAGCTCAAAGGATCCGCCCACCTCGGCCTCCCAGAGAGCTAGGATTACAGGTTTGAGCCACCGCGCCCGGCCTCACTTTAATATTGTCTTCCAGGTTCATCCATGTTGTTGCAAATGACAGGATTTTATTCTGTTTTATGGTTGAATAGTATTCCATTAGGCATATATACTACATTTAAAAAAAATGTAGTATATATGATGGACATTCATTCATTGATGGACATTTAGGCTGATTCCATGTCTTGGGTATAGTGAATAGTGCTATATAAACATAGGCATGCAGATATCTCTTTGCCATACTGATTTCATTTCTTTTGGATATATACCCAGTTGTAGGATTGTTGGATCATATGGTAGTTCTCTCTCTCTCTCTCTCTCTCTCTCTGAGTAATCTCCCACCACAATATGATTTTTTTTTTCATATACCTATTGGCCATTTGTATGGCTTCTTTAATTTGAGAGATGTCTATTTCAGATCATTTGCCTATTTTTTAATTGGATTTTTTATTTTTTGCTATTGAGTTATTTGAGCTCTGAATAGAGTCTCTTTATCAATCCCTTGACAGTTGAATAGTTCACAAATATTTTCTCCCATTCTACAGATTGTCTCTTCACTCTGTTGAGTGTTTCGTTTGCTGTACAGAGGTTTTTTAGTTTAATATAGTTCCATTTGTCCATTGTTTTGTTGCCTGTGCTTTTGAAGTCTTAGCCATAAAATCTTTACCAGGATTATCTTTTAGTGGTTTTATAGTTTCAAGCCTTATATTTAAGTCTTTAATCCATTTTGAGTTGATTTTTGTATGGTAAGAGATGGGGGTGGGGTCTAATTTCATTCTTTTGAATATAGTTACCCAGTTTGCTCAACACCATTTATTATAGCAGGTGTCCTTTCCCCAAAGTGTATTCTAGCATCTTTGTCAAAAATTGGTAAACTGCAAATACATGGATTTATTTCTGTGTTCTCTATCTGTTCCATTGGTTTATGTGTCTTTTTTTTTTATACCAGTATCAAGCTGTTTTTGTTATTATAGCTTTGTAGTATATTTTGAAGTCATGTAGTATGATGCTTTCAGCTTTGTTTTGTGTGTGTGTGTGTGTTCATATGTTTTGCTCAGGATTTTTCTGGCTATTTGGGGTCTTTTATGGTTTCATAAAAATTTTAGGATTGTTTATTTCTATTTCTGTGAAGAATGTCATTGGAATTTTGATAGGGATTGCATTGAATCTATAGATTGTTTTGGATATTGTGGTCATTTTAATGATATTAATTCTTTTGATCCATGATCATGGGATGTCTTTCCATTTGTTTGTGTTCTCTTTAATTTCTTTCATCAGTGTTTGTAGGGGTCTTTCACTTTCTTGACCACCAGATTTATAATGACATATGGGGTAATAATTATTCTCATAGTACAATTGCCCCTCCTTTTACTTCTCTTTCTCCTTCCTTTTCTTCAAATGAAAAGAGAATCAACAACTCCTTTTGTCAAGTCTATGTAAATGGAATTTATTAAACTATTTCACTTTTCCTAAATGATGTGATTTGACTTTAACTTAGATTATTCTAATAATAAAGATCATCATTCAAATTTAAAGGATCAAAACTGCCAAATATTTCACCTTTAGTTGTATTTCGGAGCTAAATATAAAATAAATACTTACTGAGCATGTACTATGTTCCTAAAGCTATTCTAGGAGTATACAGAACATTAATTGTAGCCCTTTTTCTCAAATAATGTCTGACTTGAGTGAAGACGCAAAAGTTGGCCATCATGAAAAGTCAAGTATGTGAAATAAATAGTAAACAGTAGAAAAACTGAAACATACATTTGAAAAATATTTGTAATCGGCAGTCAATATCTAATCTGCATCTCACTACAACCTACTGAGGATTATATCTCATTATATTGATACATAGATTTCTAAGGTAAAGTGATTTGCAAGAGTTCATCTACTTAGAAACACAAGAATTGAAACTCATGACTTCTAAATTTAAATCCATACCATTTTCCATTTTTCCATGGTGTCCTTCAAATGACATAAATGTCCATAATTGCCCTTTAAATATTATGAAAGTCCAGTAGGGGGCTTTTCAGAAAATCATGCATAAATTACTGGGGCTAGAAATTGAATATATTAGTCTATTTATTGAAAGTGATAGAAAATGAATAATAATAAATTAGACTTAAAAAAAGGAGACTATTTTAAAGAATATTCTGCTTGTCTTCAGACACATTTATCTCTGCACACTGTGTTTTCAGAGTAATATATTCACGCAGGACATCACTAAGAAAGAAGATGGAGCAGTTTTGGGGAAGTGTTTGTGGGTTTCTTAGAAATCAGGCCAGACAGGACAGGTTGAAGTAACTAGGGTAGCAGGGATCAGGTAGCCTAATAAAGTTAGCCATGTTCAGGAATCGGCTTAAGAGTTCCAATAAGTTATTGATGAGAGAGGTACAAGATCAATAGTATAAACAGGTATGAGAATTTAGAAACCAGGCAGATCAGGGATCTGGAAGATTGTACAAATGGAAGTTACAGGAGTGTGCCAGAGAGAGACAGCCTGGGAAAACCAGGTGGAAGTAGCCAAGGACCCTCCTGTCCTATTCTTGAGAAGTAGTGTCCAAGAGGGAATGAGTGTATGAACTGGGTCATCCTAAGGACTTGACCAGAGTTGGTAGGAGAAGTAATGGTGGGATATGTTACCTATAGTCATTGCACCTTTGTTATAATTATCCTTGTAACTGAGCAGGTCTTTTTGGCAATAAACCCATCTTATGTGTTCAATGTGCTTGAGCTCTCTCCGTTTTAGCCATAGGAGTGACCATGTAATCTTAGCTTGGCATATCAAAGTTCTATGTCAACCTGGCCTTAGTGATGGATACATGCACATGTGACCCAATTGGACCAAAATAGCCTTCCTATGGCTTTTGCCAAAATTTCCCAGAAAAAGATGATTTCTTCTCTCTAGATTTGCTAGATTTGCTACTGTAATCCTAGAACTGCCAATGGGTAACTTTGCCCCCCACATAGCCTGAGAGTTTTTATTATAACAAGGGATAAGGCCACCTGAAAATGAAGCCAAGAAATCTGAAAGCAGAGTCCAGAGATAGAGAAGAGAAAAGATCCCTGAGGGAATCGTTTGCATTTCTGAATCCCTTCATGGCCACAGCACACTTGTTCCCTTCTCAATTAAGAAAGCCAATATATTCTCTACTTTTTTAAAGCTGGTTTTCATTGAGTTTTTGTCACTTGTAACTTTAGTGTCTACTAATACAGTTAGAAAATGCAGGCAGCTACAATAACCAGGTAGAGTTTGGATGCTAGGAGATAGGTAATTGTAAGCCATTGAAATTTCATCAGAAGTGAATTATATTAGAATGTAATTAGATCAGAAACTAGACTTATTAAAGTAAATGTTATGGGACGTATTATGTAATATTTTTATATATAAATCAATAAAGAGTGGAAAAATAAAAGGGTAAATAAATGGGAAGTAAAATTCTTAAAGAAATTGCTTATTTATTTTATCCTATGTTATAGCTATTTGGTTACTATAGTTATTTAATAAGGTTTTCTATTTCCTAGAACACAAATACCTGTTGATTTGAAATAAATTAGGTTGAATCTAAGTAGCTGTGAAAATGGAAGAAAAAAAAATGGCATTTATGACCACTTATCTGGTGCCAGACAGTGTAAAACTGTTTTCCAATTTTGTGTCATGATATTTGCCACAATCTAATGGGAAAGGCATTTACATCTCCATTTTACAGATTAGGAAATTAAAGATGAGGTAAGGGAGGTGATTCCCAAGGTCAGGCAGAGCTGGGATCTGAACCCAGTTCCTTTGATCTTTGCTACTACTCTGCCTCTGTGAGCCTACAGCCGACTTAGGTGTGGATTCTGAAATGAAATACGCCACAGGTGACATAATCCTCCTCGCTTTGGCTTTGATTCCAAATTATGTGAATTTATCTTTGATGGATTAACATTATCGGGTGGTCCTTATTAAGAAGTAAAACATACTAGTGGAAGAAATCAGGAGTATTTAAGCTTTTCTCTCCCCTGTGTTTAGGAAACCCTGGCTGTGTTTTCTCTCTCTCTCCCGCCTCTTCCTGCAGAACTGTGGTATCAGAACCCAAGCCCGTACCAAAGAGCCGGGTTTTCCAGGTATGTGTTATTTTATAACCACTTCGAATAAGAGGCCATTCCAAACGGACAGTAGCTTCCAAAAATGTGTTTCTGGTAAATTAAAGGAGAGCCCGGATCGGTGCAGGCGAGCAGGTGCTGAGATACTTCATTAGTACCTCATTCGTAATCTGTCCCCTGGAGGAGCTGACACCGAGCCACCGCTGGAGTCGCGGGTGGCTGGGCAGGGCAGGCCCGGGTCAGCCGAGCGCGGCTGCCGGTGTCAGTTCCCCGCGTTTGATAAGGGACGCTGTGTCAGGCCTGTGCTTTCTCAAGATGTAGCCACACGTTTTAAATCATTTCGAGTGTGGGCACGAGCTGCCCAGCCTGGCCGGTGCGGTCCACCCCTCGTGTCCCGTTGGGGCGTACATGCACGCCCGGGGCTGCGGGGCGTCCTGGAGGGCGACAGCCTGGCCGCCTCTGCTCGTCGCTTACCGCGCAGTAAACTGCAATTTGCCCAAGGGCCGTTTAAGGCCGGTCCAATACAGGGGGGCACGGAACCCCGGAAATTACCCCTTGCAGCTGAGTGCTCACGGGTGTCGCTCGTCTTTCCACCGGACTGAGGTTCCAGCTGGGCTGGGTAGTTTTATCGAAATGAAGGGCTTTCTGCTGGAGACTTTATCTACCTGGGCATGGACATGTCCTGTTTCATTTTCTTCTTTCAAAAGCCGCATGTGTCCTTTCCAACGGTCTTTTAAGGTTGCGGCCTTTCCAAGAGTACGTCGTGCCCCACACTGGGGTGGATTCCATCTCTGGACCCTGTCACGCAAGGCGGTCTCTGCTCCTCGGAAATCAGTTCTCTCCCGGTTTTGGCACGTGTAAATGCCATGAATAGATGTGGGGTGCCATCGTTCACTATAAATTCATTGAAATGAATCATAAAATTCCTTTTTAAAATATTGGGGAGGAAACAAGGACCCTCCCCACCCCCCGAATGAGCTTGGTTCTCCTGCGTGGAGCTGTGTTTCAGACGATGCGTGCAGTGCCAGGAGGTTGGGCCCAGTCCCCTGCAGGAGTTTCACCGAACAACTCACATTCCTTTCATGTTCAAAACTCCCCTTCGCAACAGTGGGGCTCTCTACATGGAACGAGTTCAGAACATCTAGTCCCTCTTTCCATTCTGTAAGTGAGCCCAACAGGAAAAATCTCACCTTTAGCCACTTTCTCCCAAACATTCCGACCAGTCTGCGCTCTGGGAATCACAGTGTGTGTTGAAATCTAGCTCGGGTTTTTCTCCTTGGAAAACAGGCAGTCAGGTGGAGCTGGCTCGGGGAAGCTTATATTTAGCCCAGTTGGATTTTTTTTTTAAGTAACCCTTTCTACAGACCCAGGCTGTTTGTTATAAATCTTTTCTAGGAGCCAGCCACACTGGAGAATGCTGACACGAGCCTATTGTTATCACAGATTTATCTCAAAGCAAAAAGATCTATTTCAGGATTAATAACATGTGCTAATGTATTGAATTAAGTACAGATTTTGCTTTCTCAAGGAACTTCAAAGCTACTTTTCACACATCTAAGCACAAGGAAGATTTAACACAATTCCACTCCCTACTGCAAGGTACAAGAAATCCAAACAACCCATAAATGATAAATGACTCTCTGAGAGCATAAGTGCCACCATCTCTGATTTATTTACTTGGTTGATAGCTTTCTCAGTGTATCTGATGAGTCTCCATTATTTGTGACTTGTGTTTACACACACACACACACACATGCAAGGACACAAGCACACATAATTCTATTTGAGTCTATAGAAAGCACACTTCTTGAAACAAAAGGAAAATGCAGACACCTCACTTCTTTGAATTTTATGATGGTAAAACATTAACATTCCACATCATGAATTCTATTTTCCTTTTCATCATCCATAGCTCTGGTATTTAACAAGAGAAAGATTTTGGAAATGAATCATTTTGCAAATGAATCACAGATAAAAAAAAAACTTAGAAATGCTCTTGTCATTTTTGATTTCTGTAATTGTTCAGTTAGCAGAACATTGTGTCCTGAAAAGAAGTCCCTGGCCCATTTATGGTCTTGTTAATCATCTATGTGTCCCAGACCGGGATTTTCCCCTTACCTTAAACATGGTGATTCCCTCCCCCCCTCAGTCAACTGTTGAAAACATTGAAATATTATTAAAAATGAGTTAATTCCATGGTGCATTGGTTCCCTGGAAGAGACTATCTTGTATAATTCCTCAATTTTATCATCAACTATTTTAAGTTAACAGCTGGTAATGTTTTATAATTTTGGCTAATTTTATCAACTCATGTTTGCCTCAGTTATTTGCTTCATTCATCACTTGAAAATAAGCACAGAAAAATACACAATTTTATAAAATCAAATGAAGAATATTTTTTTCACAAGTTCAGCTCTATCCCTATTTGATAAGATTACATAAAAACCTTCAGATTAACTCTTTTTTTTTTTTTTTTTTTTTTGAGATAGAGTCTCTCTCTGTTACGTGGGCTGCTAGAGTGCCGTGGCGTCAGCCTAGCTCACAGCAACCTCAAACTCCTGGACTCAAGCGATCCTCCTGCCTCAGCCTCCCGAGTAGCTGGGACTGCAGGTGTGAGCCCACCACACCTGGCCTCAGATTAATTCTAACATACTGAAAATATCTCATCTGAGTCAAAATCATTCAGTGAGCAAGAGAAAGCATTTTTAATGCATTCCTTATTGTGGAATAGATTTGGATTTAGAGACTGGTTGTGGGACTTCAGAGATGAGTTGTCATTTCTGTTCCGCAGTTTCCTCATCAGGAAAACAGGTCGTGAGGACTAGATCTGGCAAGCACAGGCCTCAGTCGCTTTTCCAGGCCGTAGCGCCTGGGCTGTTCATCCAGACTCAGCCACGTGCAGAGGTAGCGTGGGCATCAACGAAAGAAACCCGTTGCTTCTAATAACTGAAATGAGTTATTAGAGAGAGTAGTGTAGAGAGTTCCCGTATGTCCCATACTCAGATTCTCCTCTTATTTTCTTCATTGACACATTGTAACTGTACATAGTTGTGAGGTGAAGTTTGATGTTTTGATACATTATATATGTTGTATAGTGATCAAATCAGGGTATTTAGTGTGACCATCATCATCACCTCATGCATTTATCATTTCTCTGTGGTGAGAACATTCAAAGCTTTCTCTTCTATTTTATAATATACAACACCTTACTGTTAACCATCTTCACCCACAGAACACCCTCCCCAGTCTCTGGTAACTTCTGTTCTACTTTCTGCTTCCATGAGATCAATTCTTTTTTTTTTTTGGATTCCACAGATGAGTGAGATCATGTGATAGTCACCTTTCTGTGTCTGTCTTATTTCACCTAACATGATGCGCTCCAGTTCCGTCTATGTTGTCAAAAATGACGGGATTCCATTCTCTTTTATGGCTGAATAATATTTTATTGGGTATATAAGTCCACGTTTTCTTTCTTTATTCATCGGTCAGTTTCCCTATTATTTACATTTTACATTATTATGGTATATTTGTCATAGTTAATGAATGAATATTGATGCATTATCATGAACTAAAGTCCATGGTTTATTCAGATTTCCTCAGATTGTAGCAAATATTCTTTTATTGTTCTAGGATCCCATGTTACATTTAGTCATGTCTCTTTAGGCTCCTCTAGACTGTGACAGTTTCTCAGGCTTGAGAACACATTCTTAAGTGCTTAGTCTAAGCTTTTACTTTTTTTGTTAGCTAGAATACATTTAGGTAGTTTTGTTTTTAGAAGTAGAGTCGGTTGGGGACAGAGATGGAAAGAGGTAATTAATCCACTTTTCATCATCGAATTAGTCAGATGGATTAGCTAACACCTTTTTGGAAAAGCTTTTAAAAATCTCTATCAGGAAACAATTATAAATTTAAGAATACACTTGATGAAGAATATCCAGTGTCAGAGAGAATATCACCTTGCGTCTCAATACCAATTTGACTCTCCATTAAAGTGATGAAGATAAGAGTGTTTATTCATTTGTACATTGACATATTTTCAAGGTAGTGTCTTACATGTCATTTTTCTGCCTTACAAGATAAAAAAGAAACAATTTGTGACCATTTTCTATTTAAACAGGGTAGTCTTAGGTTTAAGATAAACAAATGTACTAAGGAAATGTATACCCCCACAAAATACATTTATTTAAGTGCCCACGGCAATTTTGAGCCCTCTAAACTGACATCATTCCTTTTATTTCTCAAGTAGGAGCTGTTAGAGAGATGGTACTAATTAAAGACGTTTGTTTTATTTGTCTTTACACCATGTCATTCCTTTGTAACATTTTATGTACTTTGAAATGATTAAAAAAAACAACTTTGCCTTCAGAATTGTAAAATATTATTTTACAATTAATAGAAAGTACTGGCATGTCAAATATTGAGGACATTCAATTTTCTAATAAGTAGTACAACTGAACACCAAAGATCAAACATGTTCTCATTTTTATTTACAATTTTGCACTTAAGACCATGCCAAGTAAATTTGGCTATTTACTGAGTTAAATTCCTTTTCAGTAGGTGGTTCAGATTTATAAGCAATACTGCATAAACAACTACAATAATATAAAAAATATTTGGACACTTCCCTAATTTCACTCTAGGGAAATTTAATCTCAACATTACCTTACCTTTCAGTTACATAAAATCATAGGTTTTGGGGGTTTGCCATTTCTGAGCTGAGGAAGCTCCTCTGGGCTGTCATGGAAATTTTATGATGAGTGAATACATCGAATAGGGGAATGGGTGCAGGCCATTCCTGTGTATCCGCCTATTCATTCATTCAGTGAATCACTGACTATTTAACAAGTACTAACTATGTGTAGGCTACCACACTTAGTGCTGCGGATGGAGTGATAAGAGATGCAATTTGTGCCTTGTGATGACACATTCTAGCAGACAGCCCTGTATGTGTGGACAAATGGAAGGGAAAATGATAAGACTTATAGTGACATTAAAACCAAAGTAGTGTTGACAGAGGAGCACCTACAATGTAGCAATTGTGTTCTCAGTGGGTACTTTCAACACTGGCTGATTTGGGAACTGGGAATAGAAACTACCATTAGGGATCAGGAAACAGCTCAGGCTGTGCACCAGCCCTGGGCCAGTAAATGGCTATAATTCAGCTCTGGAAGGAGAATTACATCAATTCTTTTGGAGGCTTATTTACATATATGCTCTAGGTTTGTGTATTACATCAAATAATAGAACGGAAGAGTACAGGAAATGTTTGAATCATCAAGGAAGAAACTCAGGGAGTCATGTTGATGATATTTTTCTCAGATTTTTCACCTCCTACTTGCTGAAAACATCCAGCTACTCCAGAAACCAATTTAGGATGAACTATTTTTTTATGCAAATCCTTTTTTATTTTCTTAACTCTAATGAAATCACCATTTGGAGAACAGTACAAACAGTATGTTCAATATGGTAGTGGTTTAATTATTTTTGATTTTTCTAACTATAATTTACATATCTATTAATATTTCAAAGGTGTTTTTAATTTGATGATAGTTTTTTTGTTTCTTTAAATATACTTATAGAGATTAAAATCAGTATCCTAGCCATAACCTACATTAGTTGATTTCTTACTCAGATTTGTGATGACAAATAAAGTCCATAAATGATGGACACCTAAATTATGAGGCAGACCAATATTTAAAATGATCAAACTCTGGAAAATTCTCTTGTTATATCCCAAAGCTAGCCTATAACGTCTAGAATTTCCCACATGGTTCAGTGCCAGAATAGTTGTAGTATCACGAATAGACTCAGTATTTGGGTCTGTTAGGGTTCAACAGCTGGATCAAACTAGGGGAAAATACTTCAGCAGGTCCTAGAGCAATTAAATGAAGGCGACTCACTTTGGGAAGCAGTCTGTAGACTTAGGAGGCCACTCATAAAACACATGCTAACAAGAAGTCTTAGAGACTGGATTTAGCAGCAATGGTTGGATTCTAAAGAGAGCCATGTTAGGTTGCCCAGATTGATAGAACTAGGAAATGGGCAACATTTATTCCTGGTGAGATACTGTCTTCTCTGGGAGTCTATTTCCCTCTCCAGTGATATTTTCTAATCATCTGACATACTCTCTTGTCACTGCCCTCTTTTATATCTCATTGTTAGTCCTTATGAAAGGATTAACTTTTTTTTTTTTTTTGAGATAGGGTCTCACTCTGTTGGCCAGGCTGGAATTCAGTGGCATGATCACAACTCACTATAACCTCATATACCTGGGCTCAAACAATCCTCAGCTTCCTGAGCAGCTGGGACTACAGGTGCATGCCACCATGCCCTGCTAATTTATTATTTCTTCTTTTAGAGGTGAGATATGGCTATATTGGCCAGGCTGGTGTCAAACCGCTTGCCTCAAGCAATCCTCCTTCCTTGGCCTCTCAAATTGCTAAGACTACAGGCTTGAGCCACCATACTAGGTCTATTCTTAAAATATTATAAACTATTTTTATAATTATCATTTTTGATTAAAATCTATTTTTGATGATATGGTTATGTTCTGATGGTGTGGTGATGTTTTGGCAATATGATAATGTTGTGGTGATTGAGGACAGTGTGATGGCTGGGGATGGTATGGTTGTTGTTGATGGTGTGATGGCTGGGGATGCTGTGATGGTATAATAATGAATTAGTTAGTAGTGATGCTGTGAATACCTAGAAATGGCTGACTATAAGTGAGTAGGTGCCAACCCTGTTTGTAACATTCAGAGTTGTGAAGGTAATAATGGATGTGTTAAAAGTGGCTTTATGTTAAAATTATCCAATCAATTTCATGGAACACAGATATTTGCCATCAAGAAGAAGATTCTGCACATGTACATATAAATCAGGATGACAAATGCATAGCAAGAAGAAGCTTGTGGCATAGATGAATCTTTTCCAAAAGCTCTTTTTTTTTTTTACTTCCTTTGATTTCTACAGATTCCAATCCTGACAACTGAATTTGCCACAGCCCACTTGTATATCAGAAAATTTACTGTAAATAAATAAATGCTGTTTAAAACTATTGTATGATCATTTTTTCACTGAAATGAGTATCCAGTGCAACTTCTGACTCCAGTGCAATAATTGGTGATTAAAATATATGGGTTGCCTATAATCTCTGATTTATTGTGCTAATTTCTCCTATTAGATAAGCCTAAATGTTTTCAAATGATTAAAACTGACAGACACTTAAAACATACAGTTTTTTCTATGATATACTTATATTAAATTGAAAGTCTCCTAACAATGCAATTTTAAAAATTATTTCTTATAAAATTTAAATGACTTTTTTGTACCATATTTGGCCAGGCAATTTTGTTTTAATTTTTTTTTTTTATTTGAGACAGAGTCTTACTCTGTTACCCTGGCTAGAGTGCAGTAGCATCATTGTAGCTCACTGCAACCAAACTCCTGGGCTCAAGTGATCCTCCTGCCTCAGCCTCCAGAATTGTTGGAACTATGGGTGATGCTCAGGCTGGTCTTGAACTCCTGAATTCAACTGATCCTCCCACCTCAGCCTGCTAGAGTGCCTAGATTACAGGCATGAACAACCCACCCAGCCTCGTTTTAATTTTTGTAAGCTTTGGGGCTTGCTGTCTTCTAACTCTAGAAATGTTTTGAATTCAGAAAATATCTGGCTTTAAAAATTGTGTGTCTGCATATATACCGTTTATGTATTTCATCAGGAGCTATATGCATGTCATATGAGGGCTAAATGACAATGTAGCACATAGCTTCTGGATTTCAGTCTCTCCTTGGTATAAATCCTGTGTCCCAGAACTTACACTCTAGGTAATCCCAATTATTGTCATTAAACAACAAAAGCACACAAACCCCTGAAATATTAATATAGTAAGGTGCACACTACTATTCATGTCTCCTTTTCAGTTCAATAGGAGTCTAGATATGGGAGAAAGAATGCTGCCAGATTTACTTGGAGGCCAGCCCTGACAGTAGTCGCTGGCACGAGTCCAACTTATCCCACACAGGCCTTGCCTCTTCCCGCATTCCCTGGGCTCCGTTTCTCCTTTCCACCTCACTGACTCCTTGTCCTTTGCATTTTCCCTTTAGAGTTCAAAACTCAAGCTGTCAGGTCTAATCATGACATCCGCCCACTGTGTGTACAAAGGAAAGGAAATGCCACTGGGACTGCCATTTCAGTTCACCACCACGATACCTCCTCTCAGAATCTGCAGATTTATGTATGATATAGCAAAAAAAATGCAAACCGCAGCATTCCCTTCACGTTACAATAAGTGCACTTTGTATGTGTACAACATTGTGTCTCAGCTTTTAAAGAGATATAAAAGTTAATGCAATCATTAACTAAAGTATTATATATCTGCTCCTCATAGATAATTAAGGGACGCTTGGCAAATTTTTTTTGTGTTCATCTAATTTATTATTTTCTGTTATAAAATTGGGAAGGGGAAAGCATGGATATTTCTTTCACTGAAGGCTTTTGGAACTATTGTCATACCATTGCAAAACTTATCTGAGACAAAGATTCCATAGTTCCTTGTGGCAGTTTAATAAAATTGTAAACCAGGCCTGATGATCTGCAGGTAGAATACTACTGCCTTGTCATCTTTACCAGACACATGCGCCAAGCAGGCTACAGGCAAACACACACTTGCTGCAGTACTTTGCTCCTTAACTGGAAAACAAAGCAATTCTAAGTGGTTCCTCTACTCAGATGCCCATGTGAAAACCAGCTATTTCCAGGCTCTTTATTTAATCCTTTGAGTGAACATTTTACTTAATGTCAAAATAAGGTATTTAATATTAGTTTTAGATCTAGCCTATAATTCCTGATGCTTACTCTACTGAACCAATGTTTAGAAGAGTCAAAAACTTCTAGTTTTGGCTGAGTGCAGTGGTTCATGCCTGTAATCCTAGCACTTTGGGAGAGGCTGAGGTGGGAGGATTGCTTGAGGTCAAATTTGAGACCAACCTGAGCAAGAGCAAGACCTAGTCTCTACTAAAAATACAAAAATTATCTGGGTGTCATGGTGTGCACCTGTAATCCAGCTACTCAGGAGGCCGAGGCAAGAGGATCACTTGAGCCCAGTGGTTTGAGGTTGCTGTGAGCTATGATGATGCCACTACACTCTACCCAGTGTGACAGAGTGAGACTCTGTTTCCAAAACAAAACAAAACAAACAAAACCTTCTAGTATTGGCTCTTCCACTAACTTGGGTATATTCTGCCTCTTGGTTCTTGGTACTGCCAGTCACAGAATGAAGGCAATCTCTAAGGTCCCTCTTAATTCTGACATTCCATGCATAGGATTATGTAAAATCAGATTGAAACTGAGCACACAAATGTCTCATGCTTTTCTTCTTGGCGATTCCATGCACCAACATGCACAAACACGTGCAACACACAAATGAATGCCTGGAAACATTCTCATGGAAGAGGACTGCCTTCAGGAGGCATAACCATTTCTATACAGCAGAAATTGGCAATATATAAAGGGCTAGAATAATAAATATTTTAGCTTTGAGAGCCATAAGATCTTCATCAAAAGTTCTCAATTATGCTGTCACAGCTCAAAAGCAGCCATAGACAATATAAAAAAGAATGAGCTTGGCTGTGTTCCAGTGAGACTTTAAAGATCTACACACATGCAAAGGTTCGATTTGTAATATTCCTAAGAGGCAAAGTTATATAAGATAGAGATAGTGGTTTAAATGTAGTTAAAATCACTGTCTCTGCAACCAAAGTGTCACTTACTACTTTTATGATCGTCAGAAGATTACTTCACTTTTTTTGTGTTTTAGTTTCCTCAGCTATAAAATAAGCACAATATAGCATCTACATCATAGGGTCATTGTGAAAATTCAATGAGTAAATATTTTAAAGCATGTAGAATAGTGGCCATACTAAGTGTTTTATAATGGTTATTTAAATAAATGAAAAGCATAATAATGAGGATCATCTTAGAGAAATATGAACTCGTTATAGCATGGGTAATAGTGAACTACTCAATAAATAAGATCTTACATCAGAACCTTATAAAATAAATTCTACATGGTTGAAGGTCAAATAAGAAAAGTAAATCTTTTAAGTATTTAGATGATATTGTAGAAGGATATCTTTATGACCTTGGATTAGGGAAGGTTACTTTTCCATTACTTAACTTTTGTCTTAAGACACAAAAAGCAATAAGACCAAGATGAAAATGATTAATAAATTTTGAAGACCACAGCCCAGGTGGCCACATCTTTGGTGAATGAAGGAAGCAGCCAACCAGGAGCCTGGTCGATCCCAGAAACGAGGTGAAGGAGATAATACAGTTAACTAAAATAAGGACAGAAGGGCAAACAATTTGCATACGCAAGTGGAGGAATAAAAGCTTGGAAACAAATGCTAAGACCTTTTCATCTTGAAGGGAGTGAAGTGTGGCAGGACAGGTAGGCTCATGGAAAGAACTGTTGGGGCACTGATGTTATCACAAGTAGAACATCCTTTCCCAAAGGAAGCCATGTGCTCACCGGCGTTATTACAATGCACATGAAATTGAAGAATAACAATGTGAGGGATGATTCCAGTTTCTGGATAGTCTGGTGTAGGGCAAAACTCAAAGGTAAAGTATCCGCAGGAATGTAAATAAGAGCTCTTCTCCAGATAAGCCAATATAAATATTATTTTTCTCAAATGAGAGTTTGATATGCACAATGGTTTTGATATTATTCTACAAAATATCTCCCTGGGATTTTGGTATGGTAGTTACATGTTGAGTTATTTAAGAAGCTGCCAAATTGTTTGCCAGAGTGGCTGTACCATTTTACTTACTTACCAGAAATGTCTGAGTGACCTAGTTTCTCTGCATCCTTGCCACTATATTTTATTTTAGCCATTCTAATAGGTGTGTAGTGGAAAGGCAAAGGAGCTAGAAGAGCTAAAACAATTTTTTAAAAGAAAAAGTCAAAGGAATAAGTCTACTCAGTTTCAAAATTTATTATTCAACTATAGTAATCAAGACTATGTGGTATTGGCAGAAGGCTAGACACATAGACTAATGGAACAAAATAGAGAACTCAGAAACAGACCTACACAAATATGCCTAACTGACTTTCGACAAAGGTGTAGAGGCAGTTCGATGGAGGAAACACCCTTTTCACCAAATGGTCCTGCAACAATTGGACATCCATAGACCAAAATATGAATTATGATTTAAATCACATCTTATATAAAAAATTAGCTCAAAATGAACATTTAATTTGAAACTTTTAGAAAAAAATAGGAGAAAATCTTTCGGACCTAAGGCAAGGCAAAGAATTCTTGGAGTGGATACTAAAAGCAAAATCCATAAACTTACAAACTGACAAATTGGATTTCCTTAAAAAGTTTTGCTTTGCAAAAGACCCTGTAAGAGGATGAAGCGACAAGTTACAGATTGGGAAAAAAAAATTTGCAAACCACATATTTCACAAAGGACCCATTGACTACAACATACAAAGAAATCTTAAAACTTAACAGCAAGAAAGGGAAACAATTCAATTAGAAAATAGTTAAAATATATGAATAGGCATTTCACTGAAAAGGATTTACAGATGGTGAATTAAAAAATGCAAAGATGTTCAACATCATTAGGGAAATGCAAATTAAAGCCATAATGAGGTGTCGCTGCACACCTATTAAAGTGGCTATAATAAAATAATGACATCACCAAATGCTGGCGAGGATGCAGAGAAACTGGGTCACTCAGACGTTGCTGGTGGGAATGTGAAATGGTACAGTACTCTGGAAAGTAGTTTGGCAGTTGCTTAAAAAGCTAACCATGTAACTACCATTCAGCACAACAATTGCACTCCTGAGCATTTATGCTCATACAAAATCCTACACATGAATATTTATAGTAGATTTATTCATAAACGCCCCAAACCTGAGTATAACCCAGATGTCCCTCAATGGGTAAATGGTTAGACACACTACACTGCTTCCATACCATGAAACACTACTCAGCAAAAAAAAAAGGAACCAACTACGGATAGAAAGAACCTGGATGAATTGTCAGAGAATAATGCTTAGTGGAAAAAGCCAATCATAAAACGTTATATATTATATGCATATATGAGATTATATATATGTATATAACACTCTTGAAATGACCAAACCATAGACATGTGTAACCTATCAGTGGTTCCCAGGCGTTAAGAAGGGAATGATGGGTATAGGGAGCATAAAAGAGAGGGACCTTGTGGTTCTGGAAATGTCTTGTATCTTGGCTGCACTGGTGCCAATACCCTAGATGTGATATTGTACTATATAGTTTTGCCAGATGATACCATTGAAGTAAACCGAGCCAAAGATACCTGGGATTCCTATTAATTCTTAAAGCTGCATGTGAATCTATAATTATCTCAAAACAAAAAGTTTAATTAAGAAGAAGTATAGGCCTTAAAAGACGTGGACCATAAAGCTCATCAGATAGTCAAAAACTGAAGCAGTTCGATAAGTCTCTTTTTTCTGCCCCAAAGGGGTTAAATTTTATTCTTTAGCAGTATTAGAACACCCCATAGCTAATATCCATTAGATGTAGACCGCACTTCTGAGAAGGCCTAAGGCGGGTGTGTGGGCATAGACAAAAACTCTCCGTTTGTTTCCAGATCATCTGAAAATGCAGCAGGTGAGGGTTTTACTTGCTGGGGCAAGCCCAGCGAAGCCGCAAACGTCCCCGCAGGGCCCGCCGGGGACTGGAGCACCCGGCGCAGTCGCAGCGGGTGGCGCTGGGAAGGGCAGGGCTTGGGGCTGCCCTCGGGTGTCCCCTGACACCGCAGAGGGACTGGGGAGAACCCCGGGGGCTTCTGCGCCTCCGCCCCTCAGAACAGAGCAGCAGGCCCCGACAGAGAGCCGCGGCCTGAAAGGGCCCAGGTGCCCTGCGGGGAGGCGCCCCAGCGGGGTCAGCCTGCGTTTGCAGGTTGCCCGGCCCGCGCAGGCCGCAGGACGGCTGGAAGCCGGCCACCTGGGCCCGCCAGCTGGCGCCGGAGGAAGCCCTCTGCGGTTGCCCGGAAGTGGTTATCATTCACTTCCTGCGCTCGGAGGCATTGGGGCATACCCAGAGACAGACGTTAAGTTGCATTATTTTAAAAATAATAATAATAAAATTTGATTTCTTCCAAGCCGGGTGTTTATGCCCCAGACATTGTACGCATTTCACAGAAGGCCTTCTACAGTTAACAAAAAAGTGAAAAATTAGGAAATGAAATCTGCACCGTGGAGTGGACTACAGTCAAAGCTGGAGTCGAGAATTTCCCCCGAGCGCAGTTCTGGAGCGCAGGTGAGGACTTTGTGAGAGAGTTAGTGTGAAGAGAGGCTCTCATGAGACTGAATCCGGATGTGGCTGGATGTGAGCGAGTGTGGAATGCTTTCCACTTCCTGGTCAAAGCAAGACAGTTTTTTGTGTCTTTTTTTTGAAATTTCAAAATATTAAGGGGGTACAGGTGTTTTTGTTATGTGGATGAATTGTATGATGCTGGAGCCAGGGCCGTTAGTGTGATGGTCACCAAAGTAGCGTAGGTTGTACCTGGCAGGTATGCTTTTATCCTTCATCCCTTTCCACCCTCCCTCCTTAGTTTCCAGTGTCCTTTACACCACCTTATGACCATGGGTACCCATGATTTGTCTCCCACTTATTAGTGAGAACATGTAGTGTTTGTTTTCCATTCCTGAGATACTTCACTTAGGATAGTGGTCTCCCTCTAAGTTGCTACAAAAGACCATCATTTCATTCCTTTTCGTGGCTGAGTAGTACTCCATGGTGTATATGTATTTTCCACTCATCAATCTATGGGTACGTAGGTTGATTCCAGATATTTGCAGTTGTGAATTATGCTGCAATAAACATTTGAGTGCAGGTGTCTTTTTGATAAAATGACTTATTTTCCTTTGTGTAGATACCCAGTAGTGGGATTGCTGAATCCAATGGTAGGTCTGCTTTTAGTTCTTAGACAAATCTCCATACTGTTTTCCATAGAGGTTGTACTAATGTACAGTCCCATCAACAGGCTTATAAGCGTTCCTTTTTCTCTGTATCTATGCCAACATGTCTTGGTTTTTCTTTTTATTTCAAGATAATTTATTTTATTTTGTTTTATTTCAAGAGAATTTAAACAAGGGCCTGTTTTAAGGCCCTTGTTTTGGATTCTGAGTTTCCCAGAGTAATTCAGATTTCTTCCCAGAGTCAGAAGTGTGGTGCTATCCACCTTAGCTCATTACAGAGGACAAAGGGATCTTATTTGCTTATTCATTAATTTATCATAAACTTTGTAACAAGGAGCACCTGAAGACAAACTGCTTTGAAGAAAACATCTGAAAGGATAGAAAGAACTCCAGTGTGAGGGGGCATGACTGTAATTAAATTAATCAGAATATAGAATTCTAATTCTAAATTAGAATTAAGGGAATACAACAACCTTATCTTTATTTGGCTTTTATGTCTTTCGGATATTTTTTAGGTAATGCAAAAGCTAACGATGCCCAAGAGAACTCAGCAGACCTCCTAGGGGCCACTCTTTCCACAAGATGCACATCTCATTTTCCAGTTTCTTTGTGTCTGGTTGTGAGCTACACATTGATGCTTGTGTATCCTAATTGAGTTTTATTATTATTTTGTTATAAAGTGTGGTACATGAGTATCCTTGGTCCCTTGTGGCCTGGGCTTTCATAAACATACAATTACAAACAATATTGTCCTTTGTCCAGTTTCCATTAGTTCGGCAGCTTTATGAAATAACAGCTTGGTTGTCAAAAACCAAGACTTCTCAAAAGTTAACATAGTTCCCAAGATACCCTGAGGGAAAAAGTAGCCATACGTTTCTCCAGTGTGACCATAGCCTTCATATTCCGCTGTTTACCAGCATGGGCACTTCATAAATAAATCTCGAAAGCTCTTTCTCTGATTTTCTAACAAAGACTTTGTTACTCAGCTTAACATTCTGCTTTAATTCTTGTGTCAATTACTAACAGATAAGTAAGTTTTATGATCACAGGATGATGAACTTATTGCTAAATTCTGATTGAGTAAAGAAGAGAGATGTGTTTTTATTTTTCAACATAGCTCTTTTATCAGTAGTTGTGATGGCACGATTACACATTTAAAATATCTGTACTGTGCTAATGTTTCTCTTGTTTGAATAAGTAGAATAACTTTTTGAAAAATAAAAATGTACCCAAAACTAAGGAAAAAGCCACCCAATCTAATGTAATTTTAACCAAAGGGAAAAACCAGAGAATTAGATGCATTGAAGTGACTTTAAAAGGAATCAAAAAGATTTTTTTTCACATAGTTAGCTTTAAGAGAGAAACTATAATTGATGTTGCAAAGGTTTCCTACTTCTGAAATACAATGCACTCCATTAATCCTATATATGTCTAAATTTTGTTGAATGTACCTTATAATTTCTAAGAACAGGCAGTCATAGAGTTGTGCTGTTGTCAGCTTCTTTGGTCTCCTTTGTAGGAGTCAGTAATTATAAAACACAGAGAATACCTCTGCTGGGTGGGATTCCTGTGAAGGAAGAGATTATGGAGACAGCTGTAACAAATGAACTGGTAACTTAACGAGGCCAGTATCTAACAACAGGTTTAGAAATGAACATTCTTGAGAGAAAAAGCAGCCTGAGTCTGTGGTAGGAATCCCCCAATTAGTAATTTAAACTGAGAGGCTCAGTTAATTACAGTATATTAATGAAACAATGAGGTAAGTAATCTTTAAATTCTGAACTCACTTCCCTGCAATATTACGGAAGAATGTGTTTTATCCCTTTCTTGGATGTTTTTATAAGAACAAGTTCTGACTAATCTTGTGCAGAAAATCCAACTCCATCAGAAAATCAAGATTCTTTCTGTTGCTAACATATCAGATTTCTGACAACTAATCCATTGTCCAAGATAGAAAATATTTTCATAATAAAACCTGCAAGAAGTAGTCCAGATGTATAAACTTGTTCTTATATACCAGAACAAAGTTATCTTTTATCAGTAGTTGCAATGGAATTATTACACATTTGAAATATCTGCACTGTGCTTAGACTATATTCACCTGTCTAATTAGGTCAGTTGTAAACAATTTTTAGATAATAGTTTCCTCTGTTAAAGTTGTACATTTCATAAAGAGTGCTGTAGAAATTAAATTAATGTAAACAGTTATGACCCCTAGATTAACCAGTAAAGCCAATAGAGAGAAGCTGAGAAATTTGGACCTGTCATTAATTAAAAATGAGTTTCAAGTCCAAATTAGCATTGCATAATTGCAGGGAAAACATCAAGAAATAAAGCCAGGTAAATAGGCTTATTTTGTTCGGATCTCATTATTGTTCTGAGACAGTTCGGTTTAATTATCGCTTCATTTATTCCTTCACCCTTCAGTCATGTCATCATTCATCCACAAGGCACTTATTGTGTCTTCTGGGGGACAATAAAGAAGACTGTAGCAGGCCAAGAGTAAGCAAAACTGCAGTAGAGTGCCTTGAGTATTTTGCTAAAGGAAGCACAGGAAGTATTAATACTTCCATAGGAACTGATAGAACAGAGTAAGCTAATTTAGTAGGTCAGGGAGGGAGGTCTCAGAGGAAAAGATGTTTAAGTACAAATGGATGAGATTGTTTAGCATTTGAATTGGAATCATTTATAGATTTCCATGCAAAATGGTGTCTTGGTGTAAATCTGAAGATATTTATGTGAACAGAGTAATTTAGCAACTGACTAGCCCAGATCACTTGAGGGCAGGGCCATGTGTTGTTCATCTTGTGTCTCCAGCACATGCAATCTGCCAAGAGCATGGTGCACACACAGTACATGCTATTGAAATAATTCATAAATAAACACAAGCAGTGCCCATTTTGTTGCTTTTTACAAAATATGCCAATTTAGGTACCACATATTTTTATCCATACAATTTCCAATAATCGAATATTACATGTTGATAAGTTAATGTTAACTCTTAGTGACTGAAAAAAACTCATAAAAGAACGTGCATTTTTGAAAAATCATCTTTTTGTGTTTTGTTTTGCATTTTGTTTCTGATTTACTGGATTTCTTGAAGCTCAGTATGTCTTTCGACTAATTTATGCTTCCTCAAAGCTAACTCAGATTTTGATATAAGCAGTTTTGCTACTAATTTGAGGCAAAACTGGTTTGATCTAGGCAAATATAAATGGACTTGGTTTCTAGAATTGCCTAAGCCCCATTTTTAATCCTAAAGTTCTTCTATGCCTTTATATAATCTTTTACATGAGTGTGTTATTTATTTTCTTCATGATTCTTATTTCTCACTTTTAACTGGCTAAGTAGAAAATAGTTACAATTTTCTTTTATCCTGTGAAAAAATTCAAATAGTTCCTCTTTATGGTTTCTTCTTATGTTTCATTTTTTCCCGCCAATATTACCATCTGCTTGTTTTATTTTTGTTCCCAGTGATACCCACAGTGAAATTTCCATCCATAGTCTCTGTTGATTTATGCTTGGATATGTTTATTTCTGGCATTGTTAACTTTCTTGATATGTCTGGGACTTGGGCTTGTTACACTCCCTCTTGGTTCAGGTTTCCTTCTCACACATTTACTCCACACCTACTTTGAACTTTTCTTAAGATGAGAGCTTAAATTACCAAATAAGTTTCTTTCCCACTACAGATTTAAGGGTGGAAAAAGAAGCAAGGTCAGAGGAGGGAGTTAATGATGTTCAAAAATGCCCAGCTGTTTCTAAAACTTGGTAGAGGGGACAAGCATTTTGCCCTAATTTAACTTCAGACAGATCAGTCACCCTGGCAGTGGTCACCTTGGTCATGTTGCTGGCAACCATTGGCCTGGTTTGTGTTTGAGGTGGTAACATACTCCTCTCCAGACCCCTGACGAATGCTTGAACCTCAAATGGACTCCTGGATTGCAAGCCCTAAAAATTTCCTTAGAAATCAGAGTTTGCCTGAGTGAAAAGGAGGATCCACTCATTTATAGCCAGTGTTTTTTTGCAACAAGGGCCTGAGCTAGGAGTTTCAGCAGTGGACAGCCACTCATTTTGTGCCTGATCATTGATGAAATTTGATCACAGGAGTAGAATTTTCTTCTCAAACCCAGCTGTTACTCAGCTTATATCCTGAAGGATAAGGATTGATCGCCCTGGTAATTTTATCTCCCTGATATAACTGGAGATGTTATTCTAATTCATAGGCAACTAATCGTCCTCAAGTTTTGCAGAGTTAATTGTCTGCATAGATGTCGACTACATATGTATATGTAATGGACAAGGCTTGATTGACCAATGCTGGAACTCTCAGTTCAGTCCTTTATTGCAAACAAACATTGGATATAGAGAACAGATCCCTTTATTACTCAAACAAACTATGAGATTTATAAGAAAAATGACTTATTTAACCACAGAAGCCAAAGGAAATTAATTGGCTTTATTTTAGGAATGTTTGCAATATGTCTATGGAGACAATATAGGTATTATCCCCATTTTACTGATCAAGAGAACTGAGGCATATGGTCAAAGGATCCGAGTAAGCTTAATACAAAACAGCAGCAGCAGCAGCAACAGTGAAACCTTGGCATAAGAGAGAGCATCAGGTCTGATATTTTTATTTAACTTAGAGATGTAATACCACACAGTAAATCAATCAGTTCCAGGTGCCAAATTAATATAAGTGTATATGTGGCATTGAATTTGCAAAATGAAAGGCAGAGAATTGACAAAGAAAATGAATTACTGTTTATCTTCTTATAAATCCAATAAGGAGAAGTAAGATGCAAGATGTAAATCACCAGAGTGGAAGCGGGGTGATGATGAATATGTATGTGCATGGGTGTGTGTATATCATCCTCTGACGTGGAGTCCGCGTGCAAGGCAGGGCTGACAGTTCAGTCGGTCAGGAAATAGGCTGCAAGGGGAGCCAGTAGGGGTGCCTGTTACAGTGTTGTTCTTACAAATAAAGGAGAATGACCCCAAATGTGGAATTTTGGAACGAATAGTCTTCATGTTTAGAAGCTTTCTTTCCAGCCACAGCTCTCCAAAACTGAAAACAGGAAGAGAGAAATAGAGCAAAATACTGAGATTTTTTTCTTCCCTTCCCATACTTTTTTTATAACTCTGTGGGCAAAATGACACTTTCCTGATACAACAAGGACCATGTATTATTGATGAAATAACATTTGCTCAGATCCCACCTATTATGGGATAGAAGCTGCTACTGAAACAAGTTACTTGTGAAATGGGATAAAATTTAATCTATTCAGGTCTAAGCTTTTCAGGTCTAAGGTTTCTTCCTTCATCCCACAGATATTGGTTTCAAAGTCTACCCATTGACCTGGGTCAGTTTCAGAATACAGAGCAATGAACAAGATGCAATTCCTGCCTTCACAACATATACCACCTAGTGTAAAACATTTGCAATATAGCTGGATAGATGCTATAAGTGACAAGCACAGCCTTCCATAGAATCACTAACTCAGTGTTTGGGAGACAATGGAATAAGGACAGTATTTGGGAGAGAATGGAGTAAGGAAGAACACCCAGGGAAGGTCATGTCTGACCGGTCCTGGTAAAGATTCCTGTTCTTCCTGACCTTGAGATGCCAGAGTACCCTGGCACTCAGTCTTCCCTTTTCCATCTGCCTTTCCAACCTAAGCCTGAATGGTCTCTGAGATCTCTCATCTCAGATTCTGTCCATGTCCCAAACTCATGTCTCAGCTCTGCCCCAGATTTCCACATGCTCATGTCCTTCTCAGGTGTCTGCAGGTAACCTCAACTGAGCCTGTGCCAAACTGACATTTGGCTTTTGCTTGTTTGTTTTTGCTCCCAAATTTGTTCCTTCCTTTGTCTTCCCAAGTTCGCATCCCTTACACTGCTGCTCAGGCCAAAAATCCTAGAAAGCACTCTCTACTCTTTGCCCTGCTAGTGTCTTAGATGGGCCACTTCTCACTATGTCAGTCAGCACCACCCTAATTCAGACCACCTAAGTCTCTTGAGTAAAACACCTTAATAGCATTGGAAAGGTTTCCCTGTTTCTATTAATTCTTCCTAAATTAGATTCTCTCTGTGCCAATGTGAACGACATTTTAAAATGCAAATCAAATTATATCACCCCTGCACAAAACCTTCCAAGGACTTCCCCACACATTCAGCTTAAGTTCCCGAGGCTGTACCATGGTCTGGAAAACAAGAGACCGTCTCTTAAATCCCCACCTCATTAGCTTCGTATTCTGCGCTTGTGTTTACAAAACTCAAAATCTACATTCATTTGCTCCTTCTAACAACTCTCAATTGTGGGTGTTACTGTAACTTCACTTTAGAAAACACAAAGAGAGACTCAGAAAGGTTAAATGATTTTCCTAAGTTTTACATAGCTGGTAAAATTTGGATACGCTCTTTTACAGTGACATCTGGGTACTTGAACTTCCAGCCAGAGTTCTTTCTGCCGTGTCACAGTGAACAATGAAATACACACAAAAAGCTGTACAAGCTCTTGACCCTATAAAACAGTAACAACAATAATGGCAGTTTAAGTTGTGATAAGAATGTAGTTTCAAACACTTGAAAATGCAGTGTTTATTTCATACACATTAGAACACTGACAACAAGTCTGGTTTGCCCACATCCACTTCCAATTCTATGACCTCATGGAAGGAGGCTCTAGTCTCTCTCCATGTCCACGAGGAGTCAGTTGCAACATCCTCGGAAACACAGAGGCCCCGGGAGAGATCTGGCATAAACCACTGGCCGCAGACGTTTTTCTTTCTTTACCAAATGTCCTGCCGTCTCCGTGCATATCTGTCATTAACTTCTCTTTTACCCTTTTGCCGTCATCCGTTCCGGGATCCCACCCACCTCACTGGAGGAGTGTACTGCTGCAACTCCAAGGCTGTACCTGCAGCAGGTTAGCTTAGGGTTCCCCGTATCCCTTAATTTCTACAGAACAGAAAGGAAAAGAGGATAAGAAAAATGCCTCTCTTTAGTCTCATGACTGGTTTACTTTTCAGGGTTTGAAGTGGATTCAGGACGGCTTGCTGGAGTGCTGAGCTACTCCACATGGAAGCACCCATCCCTGAGCACCCTCAGAATACCCGTAGAGCTGCAAGCCACGGGGGACTTGGGTAGGCCAGCTCTACATCTGGTGACCCCCGGGTGTTGCTGCAAAGTCCAAGCTTTGTCTTCTCACTCCTTGGGCCTACAGGAGGGAGGAAGCATCCTACTGTGAAGATTCCCTCTGCACCCTGGTATGGAGGTGACCTCGGGGCAGAGCCAAGGTAGGTGGCCCGCAGGATGGCGCCTGTGCCTGCTGAAGGGCTTCCTGAGCAGTCTCGCCAGCTTCACCCCTGCCTGACTTCTCAGTTCCATTGTGCTTTTTTATTAGCTGGTAATTCTTATCTTTCATATAAACAATTAGCAACTGGGTGGAAATAGCTATTTTGCAGACATCTCCCCCTTTCCTTTGGGATGTGAGGTTATAAGTGAGGTGAGGAAAGTTTGTTTTGATTGTGTGAAGAAAGAAGCCAATCTCTTTTGGTTTACCCAAATTTACAAGAACGTTACATCATCTTTCCTTTTGAAATGGGTCTTTTAATACTAATACAGGCACGTAATCCATGGCTACAAAAATGCCAAACATCTGGATGAGAATAAAAATTCAGTCAAAAATAGATATTGCCAAATAGCTGGATGTTTGCTCTAAGATAAATCAAGTAGCCTTTTTTTTTTTAACTCATATTTTTCAGACTTCAATTAGATGCTTTGTACTCCTTAGACGTGACTGTCAAAGCTTTTTAGTGAATGACTGAAAATTGGGATGTGGCCCTGAGACCTGCAGCGGGAGGGCTGTGAGGGGCGTGAGGAAAGCGTGGCTACCCGCCTTCCCGGGTTTGAGAGGCTCTGTCAGGTCTCTAGGAGGTTTGAGAGGTTTACTCACCAGCCTCCTAAGTCGCCAACAGGTGCAGGGTTACACTTCCCAGTTCGTTTATGGGAACGCACGGAGCAGCAGCCTGACTTTATCTCGTTCCATCAGTGAGGAGCTGCCCCTCCAGAGGGGCCCTGGGGAGGATGCTGGGAGGCGGAGGGAACAAAAGGTGTCCGTTGTTCCAGAGATGGTATTATCCTTGTTACGCGCATTGATTAATGCAGAGGGAAAAGGCAGAACTGCGTTTGGCCGAATGGTTTATTGTAAACAATCCGGCGGCTGTGCTGGGTGATTTACAGCGGGTAGAAAGCACTGTGCCCGGCCTGTGACTAACATCTAGGGCATGGTGTGTGATTAGATCGTAAAATTTTATTGTATGGTTATTTATTTATGTTTCTATAAACTAAAACAGACATTTGACCTGACTGGTGTACAGATTCTAAAAAGTAAAAAAAAAAAAAAAAAAATCACTTATTCTGATAGTGTTTGTTCAAGAAGCATGGATTTGACTGCCGTCTCACTGAAATTTGAAGAAGCACGAATTGATTTTTGGTCTGCTCGACTATGTTTTGTTTCATTTTATTTTATTTTTGTTTGGCTTTAGGAAATGGATCAAAGCTTACACAATAGCTCATTGCTAATACACTTTTTAAGTAAAATGTGTTAAATGTTCTCATTTGTTTAATTGGCTAGTGGGGCAGCAAAAAAGATGGGATAAAATTTTTTCTCACCTTGTTTCTTCATTGTTTTACATCTACCAATACATTATGAGAAATATTACAGTGGTAGGTGAAATGCATTTGTAAAAAATTGGTTTTTTTCTTTATTGTAGATAAGCATCTCTAAAGAATATGATCATTTATATATGCCTATGTACCAAAATGAACCCGCCGAATATTTTGTCTTTGAGATTGCATTGGTATTCTGGGAGTCCTGGCCTTGCTTTCCCATGGTGAGCAGCTCCTGGAGGCCAAGAGAGGCCATTCCCAGGCACCCAGGGCTTGGCATGGGGAGATAGCTGCCTGCAAGTCAGTACCTGGCCCTGCCGAACCAGGGCCCTAAATCAGCCTCAACAGCCAATTTAGAGCAACAGGGAGACAACTTAGACCCTAGCCGCCTTGAGGGTATCCTAGTCTGCCCCAAAGGGAACACCTATTCTGGCACCAACTCTGACTTGACCCAGGGCAGCCATCCGAACCTCTGAAGTGCTACCGAGTACAAGGGGACACTCGGGAGAGTGGCACACTGTGGCTCCATCTCCTCTTAGTAAATACCAGCAGTCTGTGTTTATGACCTACCATCTACTTACTGATAGATATGCGTCTGATGCCGGCTCAGACCTTGCAGCTCCTGCTGCTTGGGGAAGGGCGGCCTCAGCTTCCCTACACTTCCGGGTGGTACATTTGAGCTGAATAGTTAGGACTTAAGGAGATAATCCCAGTGCTAATTTTCCTTGCCTAGGTAGAGAAAGTGTCTGATGGCAAGTTCCTAAGCTGTGGGAAGCCTGTTCCCTCACGGGTAGGAAGGTTGTGGAAGAAGAGGTTTTCATGTCCTTCAGATGACAAGCCTACTGCTGTGCTCCATCAGCGAGTGTCACTGGCCCCATGAGCTGGGTTTCGGGGTGCAGCTGAGCACAGCTTCTGTGTCTTACTGGGCTTGTTCTTTTCTGACAGACTGACTCTCTTTTGCTGACTCTTATGTTGCACTAGACTCCCAGTAACCCACCCTCGGGTTGAGTTTGAGTGTTACTTGCTACACACAGATCATGAATTTCATTAAATTCACATAAAGCGCCTGCAGGAAAATGAGGTACTTTGTATCTAAAAGAGGAAGCAAAGTGAACAGACATGTGCATGTGAATAATGTACAGTTTGGCCTATTTTGTAAAACCAAATAACTGTTGAACATGACATTCTCATGGGAGGTGTGATATAATAAAGTTGGTATATTAAGTACATATAGGGACCAATAAAAGCAAAACTGAATTATAAAGGAGAAAAAACTAATTTAACTATCATAATTGAAAATAGTAGCCAAAGGAAAATCATGGTCCTGGCAAACCAAATGACCCTCAGTTTCAAAAGGTACCCTTTGTCCCTGGCCTCCCGAAGGTGTTGCTTATTATTGGGAAAACACAATCCCCACAGAGAACCAAATATTCTATTTGTTGAACTTCCAGGAAGTCAAAAAGCAATTTGTTAAATAAAAGACTTTCCTGCTCTAAATAAATATGGTATGGAAAAGCTAACCACCTTTCTTTGGAAGGGCCCTTTGGAATTGATTTTGCTTTTATTTAATTTGGGCTCAGGCTTGGGTTGAGGCAGCTAAAAGTAGTTGTTATTCTCAGTGCTGTTTCTACACAAAGCTCTAGTAGAATAAAAGTATGTACAAATTAATTAAAACAACTGCAAATGCAGGTGGTTTAAAGCATAGACCGAGTGGCTTTGCAACAAACTGATCCATCCCACCTGCATGTGCAGAACTGTTGGTCACCCATTGCTAGAGTAACAACAATGCAGATGAAAAACATCAGCGTATGTAGGAAATATGAAGACCACCTTCTTTGTTGGCTGTGGCCAAAGGCAGCAATAACTATAATCACTTTTTACTGCCTAAAGATTTTATATAAGCAAACTCAAGCCATAAGCCTTAAAAGTGGGATTGTTTTCTCAGCCTTTTCTCCAACCACATTGGACCACTTATTATTATGCTTTTTGGCCTAGTTTTCCTAGGTTTGGTAGTTTGGTCTTTGCAGTTCACCAGTTGGCATTAGGGAAATGCCCTTTGTGGTTGCCGTTTAGTGTGGTCTCTGTTGATTATGATTTTGGTAGCAAAGTAGAAAATGAACATGTATTAACAAATAATAAAAGCACATCTCTCAAGTTCATTTGCACTTTGAAGATCAGATTATGAAAGGTGAAGCTATCAGGTGAACGGCAATACAATGTGATGGCTGGACCTTTTCCAATGGTACCTGTAGCAGCTGTCAACCTAATTAAACCAGATGCGCGTTCAATGTAAACGGACCTCCCAAGAGGAATAGTAAGAGATTTCAGGCTCTGACAAAAGACAAAAGGCAGTGGTGGAATGAACTTAAGAGAAGTGGGGCTGAGGCCCAGAGAATGTTTCTGATGTCAATGTCACTGTTACCTGGCAGACTCTCAGCTCATTAGTGTCACCTTGATTGAACTCGGTTGAAAGAGTCCTATAGGTGGGTGAGAAAAGTGGTTTAAGTGAAACTTGAGTAAATTTTCATATTCAATAAAATGGTATTTACTAAACTCTTTCATCTTTAACACACACACACACACACACACACACACACACACACACATGCACATATGCACACGCTCAAAACCTCAGCCTGACTTTAAGTCCTCAGTTATTTAAAAAATGACATTTAAGCCATGCCAACTTTGACAGCCCTTCAAGTGAGTATGCAAACTGTGAGCCAAGAAAAGGACACCAACAGGCCTTTTGATGTTCTTAGCTTATATGCCATCCACAAATCAGGATGCACATTGGGCATACTTTATGCAACCCTACTGACTATATAAAACAAACACTCTGTAAACAGTAAAATGTAAGGTACAATAGTATGAGTGTTATGTTAAAAAAAAAACACTGTAACTTCCAGGCAATTTTTTCCATTCATGCTATAAAATGTCATATCTCCAAAACAGAAGTGTTTGAGAGGCAGACCTTTAAGCTTAGCCAGGAAAATGCTTCTCAGAAAATTTTCCTTCATGTTGCTGAATTTAGTAACTACCTTGACGAAACTAGTTCTAAGTTGCTGTGTCTCTAAGAGAATTATAAGAAACAGCCAGCGCCTTCTGAACATTTGGTAGCTACTTCTTAATTCCTTTACAGAGAAACTTTATCAATTTTGCATGATTGACATTAAATACTCTTTATTTAACAAACATATGTAGAGCAGACACAGTTTTAAATAACTTATAAATAATAACTTATTTAATGCTTATATTATAGTAACCCTATGATATACCATTATTAGCACCATTTTACAAATAAACAGAGGCACAGACAGTTTAAGTGGCTCACCAAGGTCACACAGCTATATTCCTAATATACAGAAATGTCAATGGTTAGTAGGATCCTCTCTTATAGGAAGGACTAGAGCAAAGGATGTGATGAGAACCCTGCTGGAAAAGGTTAATTCAACTACAAATGGCAAACTTCCATCTCAGTGGATGGAGGGGAGGGTGTTCTCAAGCAAGCTTCTTTGGGTACAAAGAAGTGAGATTAAAAGGAAATTCCAGTGTGGTGAACACCACTTATGTGGAAAACAGGAGGCTTGAAAATCAAGGCTGAATTTTAAATATTGTTCAAATGAAGTGAGTATTATTTAATGTACTCATCTAAACTTTGAGACTCAAACTGGCCCCATTTGATGGAGTTAGTGATTGAGGACATGCATGTATTCATTCATTCAAAATTCCAGACACTGTGTTAATATCTGAAACTACAAAGGTGAATCACACACACTATACACCTCAAAGGACACAGAACCTATGCAGTGGGGTGAATAGCAGCCCCCCAAAATTCATATTGAATTAGAACCTCAGAATGTAACCTTATTGGGAAATAGGGTCTTTGACGGTATAATTAAATTAAGTTGAGATGAAGTCATACTGGTTTATATGGGCCCTAAATTTAATGACTGGTGTCCTTAGAAGAGGGAACATACACAAAGACAAAGACACACAGGGAAGAAGGCTATGGAGGCAAAAATTGGATGATGCATTTGCAAACCAAGGAACGCCTTGGAACAGATGCGTTTGTAACCCGAGAGCCATGGAACAGATTCTCCCTCAGAGCCTCCAGATGGAAAACGACCCTGCCAACACCCTGGCTTCAGACTTCTGGCCTCCAGAACTGTGAAAGAATAAGTTCCTGTTGTCTTAAGCCCCCAGTTGGTGTTACTTAGTTATACCAGGAAGTGAGATACTGCTGTAACAGATACCTAAAAACGTCAAAGTGGTTTTGCGATGGGTTAATGGGTAGAGGATGGAAGAGTCTGAGGTCCATGATAGGGAAAACCTAGATTGCCTCGAAGAGATGGTTGGTAGTAATGTGGAGAGAAAGGCGGTTCTGGTGAGGGTTCAGATGGCTGTGAGGAGCAGGGTAGGGAAAGCTTCTAGTGGCTTAGCGAAAGCATGACAGATTGGTTCCTGGTGGTCTCAGAAGGAAGTGATGGACATGTTATTGGGTCCAGGAGGAAAAGCCATCCTTGTGACAGAAAACTTGGCTTGACTTAAAGGTCTTGAACCACAGGTCCCATCTCCTTTTATTATTGCTGATTATAGAAATGGTAGTACAGCAGAAAATTTAGGCTAAATACTATAATATGGCAGAATTATGAACATTATTCTTTTTCACATTTCAATCTTTCCCTCAAATAGTAAAAGAGAAAAAATATTTGATATTCCACATAAATAAATTTTAAGTTATTAAATGAGAAAGGAAAGCAGAGACCTGACTTCATGTAAAGTTGAATCTTGGAGTTTTAGAATTGAAAGAAATCCTAGATGTCAACTTAGAAGCCACAGCCTTTAGGATGTGTTTATTCCTGTGATGATATCATCCCCACTAAATCATTGAATATCATTAATATTTTATACATTTTCACTTCCTGTATTAATTTACTGTGGCAATATGATTCAGTTATTAAAAAGTGCATCTTCATATAGACCTCAAAATCCAGCCCACTCACAACTCACTGGGACTCTATCCTCAGCAATGACCCGGAATGTCTCTTAAGCCTACATGTTACACACTTCCAAATATTAGACAATTTATCCCTTGACAAGTCCTGTCCTCATTTCAGTCCTGTGAACTGTTCCACTTAACCATGGTTTAAGAGTTTTTCATTCTTCTGGTGATGCTTTGTGTACTATCTTAAAATTGATGTTTCTTTTAATGTATGATGTCTAAAACAGAACACTAAAATCACATCCTGACTACAACAGAATAAAGCAGTATCTGCACTTCTCTTGTTCTGACACTCTACTTCTATTAATTCATATGAAAACCACATTTTTCTAAGCCAGCCACCTTGCAAAGTTGCATCATATTACAGTTTAATTGAATTCACTCAGTAATATTTATATAAATTTTCAGATGACAAAAAAATTGTATCAATGAAAAGTATTGACCATTATATAAATACACATGATAGGTAAAACATAATATGAAAAATATTTTTCTATTATATGCGATATATGTTAATGACTGATGGAATGGAATTATTTTTATACCCCAGGATCCTCTTGTACATGAAATAAAGGGCAAGAAGTTTCTTCCATGTATCTATGAAAAAAATAAAGTTTTAAATATAGATAAATTGAGGAGTATGAGATTAGTATTTTTAATCGAAAACTACATATTTCATATTGATAAATATAAAATGTGCAAGGATGTACAAGGTTTGCACATCTGAGTTTATACATGGTCCAGTATTTGCCATATGAAGAAACAAACAAAAGACCTGAAAGTTTTTAGATTTCATAGCAGTTCTGGTGACTGGTAATCACTGGAAGGTATTGCATTTGAGATATGCCGCATGCCCTGCTAAAATTTAGTGTTTAATGGCAAATACAAGAGCATCTGCAAAAGATCAGGATTTTCTGATTTTGGTAGTTAATTGCTGCTTACTCTTGCCTAATGAAAACTGTGCAGGAGCTTCAATGCTCTTGAATTAAGAATAATGATAACCTATTAACAACAGTAATAGTTACAAGAAGTATATCACATTTTTACTTATCAACTAACTATTCCTTAACGCTTCTGCTTCCATTTACTATGGAGCAGCTTGCAGCAGACCAGTAAGTCAACTTGAAAACAAAAAGAAAAATTGGAATAAGCCATTTGTTTGAATATGTTGGAGAGCTGCCAAGGCAACTAGACATTGCACAGGTCCTGGAGAGAAGGAAACCACAGAGATGAAGGAGGTCACTCTAAGAGCCACTCTTCTTTGGGCGCTTTCCAATTTGTCCGCAAGTTGAGCAGCCAAGGTCGTGGGCAGAGAAATGCAAGTAAGAGGTGGAGAAACCTGCAGACTATTTGGTAATTTCACAGGACCAAGGGGAAAGTAAACTGAAGGTTGTGAGTTCAAAACAGCTGAGATGTGGAAGATAAGTTCTTGGTAAGAAAAGAGATATAAAGAATTAGGATATTTTATGTTTGTTTGTTTTTCCTAGAGGCATTTGCTGAATTATTAAGAGGATAAGAAGCTTATCACAAAGCCACTGAAAAACATGATGGGAGTTTTCTGGAAATATTTAGAGACAAAAAAAATTGTATTCACGCGCCATGAAGGAGGAAGGGTTTTATTAAATACTTCAAACTTTTGGGCGGGCCAAGTGGAGGGCACTATCCTAGGAATGAGTGTAAATGGCAGGGAGATGGAACCTTAAACATATTCCAGCCCAGCTTCCTGCCAGCTTAGTCCCAGTTTAGATTAGGATGATATACCTTGACTGATATACCTCACCAAAAGAGGATATACTGTAACCTTTCTGGAGCAGAATAACAATCCAGAGTCTCCCTAACATTTCATATACAATATTAACAATCATGCCAATAAAATAAAACCATGCAGAAAAAAGTAGAAAAAGGTATTAGAATTATAAATGACCTAGTTAATAAAAGTATGAAAAACAGATTTTAAAATAACTAAGATTAATGTGTTCAAGAGTGTAGATAAGATAATGTAGAATTTTTAGAAGAATAATGAAAACTTTGAAATTGAACAATGCAATAATTGAAATTAAGAAGTCAAAGATGTACTTACAGTAGCTAGGATGTAGCAGAAAGAGAGAATTGGTGAACTGAAAAATAATCAGTAGAAAATTTCCACTCTAAAAAATGAGTGGACAACAAAAAGAAAAAAGTGAAATGAAATACATATATATAAATATATATCTATATGGAATGTGGTGAACAAAAATCAAAATAATTCTCATTTATACCTACTTTACATAAAATACAGATAGGAGTCATTCAGAAAGACAGAAAATGCTTCTAGATGGAAACATAAAAATGCAAGATAAAATAAAGAGTAACAGATGGTATAAGTATATGAGAATATGTAAATTCATATTTACTATAAAACAATGAAACTGTCACCTAGTATTGTGACTTAAGTGTATGAAAAACTAAATTCATTATAACATTAACACCAAAAGTGAGAAGTTAAATGTAGTTAAAAGGTTTTTGAGGTCTAAAGAGTTGTGTGGGAAGCAAAATAACTAACATACATTGATATATTATAAATATATAATATAATTAATATACATTAATTATTAGAAAAATGACTGATACATTGGTCTATAATAAATAAAATTTATGTTTTAATCTCAAGAAATAAATAAAAACAGTAAAAATAATGTAAGTCAATATTGGAAAAATTTTCAGTGTCAATATCAATATTGAACAATTAAACAATTTTAAAATAATTGTATATACACAATGGAATACTATTCAACTTTAACAAAGAAGGAAATTCTATCATTTGCAACAACATTAATAAGCCTGGAGGACATTATGTTAACTAAAATAAGTTAGGCACAGAAAGACAAAAACTGTATGATCTCACTTACATGTGGAATCTAAAAAAGTTGAAGTCATAGAAGTAGAGAGTAGAGGGGGTTCCCAGGGGCTTCGGGGAGCAAGGATTTGGGGACATGGTCAAAGGGTATAAAATTTCATAAATAAATTTATGAGATATGTTGGCATAAATTTAAGAGATATGTTGTACAACATGGTGACTATAGTTATCAATGTATTATATTCTTGAAAATCACTAAAAGAGTAGATTTTATATCTTCTCACTACACACACATACACAAAAAGTAGGTAAAGTAATGCATATGTTAATTAGTTTAATTTAGCTCTTCCACAATATATACATATTGTAAAACATCATGTACATGATAAATACATATGATTTTTGTTAATTTAACACATTAACTGCCATGTGAGTTATATTTAACTCATGGTGATTTTTAGCCTGGGGATTCCTGAAGCATATGTAACTTACATATCTCTTTACCTTTACCCTTAAGAACTATTTTTCAAGTTGCATATAGCTAATGCATAGAAAATAATAAAAAATAACAAAATTTTCATTAAATTATTGTTTTGTTTTCAAAGTTTTTATTCTATTTTTATAATAAAACACTGTAGCCTGAGGGAAAATTTCTTTTTCTAGTGTGGCAATATATTTAAAAAACAAATTATTAAAAAATAATCTAAAACAAGATAAGAAGAAAGAATAAAACAGAAAACACATGAATCAAATAGTAAAATGTGATAAATAAACTCAAATATATCAGTATTATATTAAATGTAAGTGGCTTAAATTCTCCAATTAAAAAAAATCAAGATGGATAGTCTGTATAAAAACAACAATAGCAACAACTGTACTCTGCTTAATAGCTTTAAATCCTTAAATTTAAGGGTCCACACTCCATATACAATGATTAGAAAGAAGAATAGAGAAATAGTTAAAAACATAACAGATAAACATTATTTTTTAAAGAACTGATATAGCTAAGAGAACTGATAGACCCTAATATCAGTTCTATATCATAGAACTGATATAACCCTAATTTCAGGCAATGTAGGTAATACAGTGAAAAGGATTGCAATTTTTGTAATGCAGAATGAACTCAGAATAAATAGAATTTCTGAATATCCTATATCTGTCAGATGAATTTGATCTTTTATTAAAATTGCATTTGTGGAAAATTCAAAGTAATCTATAGACAACTCTTAGAATTAATAATAAAGTATAGTAAGTTTTCCTTATACAGGTTAAATATAAAGATAAATTGTATTTTATATACCAGTAGGAAACAAATAGAAGTGAAATTTTAACATACAATTTATCATAACATAAAAATCAAATTTCTAAGAATAAATTTAATAGAGAATTATTGAAATGTCATGTTTATGTATTATAAATTTAAATATTATAAATATTTCAATTCTCCCTAAAATTTATGTATAGATGCAGTGGAATCCCAATCTAGCAAGTTTTTATTATTTCTTTGTGGAAAATAACAAAAACTTTCAAACATTTATAGAGTATTGCAGAAGGACCCCGAGTAGCCAAGACTAATCTTGAAGAAGAAAACAAAATTGAAGATTTATAACACCAAATACAAAGACTTACTATGAAACCACTTAAGACTTTTTTAAAAAGTACAGACTAATGGAATAATACATAGTTCAGATGTAGATGATATATACATGGTCAATTGACTTATGATATGCTGTGCCATAGGGGAAAGAATGGTAGTTTGAAATAATGTAATCAGATGGGTTGAATAGCTCTGTAGAACAAAATGACCTTGACTCTTACCCATATGCATACAAAATCTGTACTGTATCCTGCAGCATACACAAAGGTTAGCTCCAGGTAGATTGTAAATACACACAAGGAAAGTATTAATAAAATAATAAAACACAGTACATAGGAAAATATTTTGTAACCATTGTGTAAGAAAAGTTTTTTCTTAAATAGAAAAGAAAAGCATTGATGTAATACAAAATATCAATAAATAAGGTTTCATCAAAATAAAAATTTATTTATTACAAGACGACATTGAGTAAAATTCCAGCATGAGATTTAGTAGCACATACAGTGAAATAAAGGTTTGTATCCAGGAATATAGAAATAGCTCCCAAAAATTAAGAAGAAAAAGACTGGCAATCATAATTAATAATGTGAAGAACAAGAAGTTTAGCAGATACTTAGTAAAAAAAGAAATTCTGTCAGCCAGTAAACACATAAAAAGATGATCTCATTGAACATTAGCCTAATGCAAATCAAACCACAATGAGATAACACTCCATACTTACTAGAATTAAAAATTAAACAAAATAAAATAAAAATTAAACAAATAAAATAAGACCTGGAATACCAAAAGTAGACAAAAAGTAACAGAATTGAAATTCTCATTCACTGCTAATGAATATTTAAATTACTATTAATATAACCAGTTTAGAAGAATAGTGGTAATATCTACTGAAGCTAAATATTCACATACTCTATAACCTAGAATTTCACTACTATGTCTATATCCAATGAAATGTTTATGTGCAAAGAAAATGGGGGAAATTCATCAAAGCATTATTTACAGTATCTCCAAATGAAAAAGAACCCTCCATTTTTAATCAATAATGAAACTGAGAAAAGTATTGTTATATACATGCAATGGACTAGTATCTGGTAAGGATAATAAATACCCTACAACTAAAAGCAATAAATAGCATTGCCAAATTCCAAAAGCATGACACTGACTGAAAAAAGCCAGGCACGAAAGAATATATGCTATGTGATTTTTGTTTATACAAAGATTAAAAATAAACAGAATTAATCTATAGTGTTAAAAGTCACAATAGTGGCTACTGCTATTAGAGGCCCAAGAAGTCATGATAGTAATCATTCCTGTGGGAGGCTGTAGTTACTGAACATCTACCTGAGTTTCTGTGATTCCCACTACAAGGGAAAGAACAGTTTGCCTTAAGAAAGAATTAAAAACAGCATGGTGGTATGTACCTGTGGTCCCAACTACTTGGAAGGCTGAGGTAGGAGGATGTCGAATTCAAGCCTAGCCTGGGCAAAACAGGGAGACCCCTCTTTCTCTAAAAGAAAAAAAGAAAAAAGAAAACACTAAATTATTATGAAGACAAAAATGTAGCAAAAGATAGGGAGAGTGCTGTGGCAGCATTTAAGTCGCTGGTTCTAGAGTTCTTACAGTCCAGATGCACCACTGCCCTTCTTAAATCTTAGTTGTTCAATTTTCCGTTAGATCTCTTATCCAGTGAATTCCCTTATTTCCCTAACTTGCTTTAGGATAGTTTTCTGTCACTTACAATAGAGAGAATCTTAGTTAATAACTAATACTGACAGATAACATTAGGGGAGTTTTCTTTTTCCTGCCCAATAAATGGATTTCAATCTTGCTCACTCCAGGAGTTGGTATGTTACACAGAATCCTCACTCAAAATTTTGTTCAAGCCGTTGGGATAGGTGCTGTATTTTCTGTCCCTAAGAGATAAAAAGGTCATCTAAAATCACCTGAAGTTCAGAGCACAAAGGCTGAGGCAAGAAATGAGGAGAGAGGGACACAGGCCTGAAACCATCCTTGGAGCAGCTGACACAATCAACCCACTCGACCCCAGAATATAAATATAGTGAAGAAAAAGTCAGCTGTGTAGTTCTGCCAGTAACAGCTTTTCCATGGCTGCTTTGTTCTAATCTTAAAATTGTTAAGCTTCCTGGAGGTGAGCATTTTAAAAGGTCGTTTATTTGTTTCCTTAAACAAGTATGTGTGCGTTCGATGGGTGGGCCATTTGCCCAGTGAAGAAGGGCAGTAGTGGCCTGGAGAAAACGGTGCTGGAGGGCTTCAGGGTGGAGACCGTGAGAAGACAAGTTAGTAAGTGCTTATTTGAATTTGCTGCTTCGCTGGTTTACTAATCACAATTCTCGTCATACTTTTGTATCGTTTGTAGAAGAAGGTTTTCCCCCCAAGTATCAGATGGAAAGCTAAGATTGCGAAGGCAGTCCAGTTGTTATTTTACTAAATGCAGCTGTTTTCTGTTATTTGATAGCAATGACCAATCACGGGAGTATTTTCAAATACGTGTATGTGCATGTGTGTGTGTGTGTGTGTATGTGTGTATGTGTGTAAACCCCTCTCCCCCACCTCTACTCTAGGGTGCACAGATGTGGGCTTTTAACTCTGGCAATTATTTCCTTGTTGAATATTCTTGATGGTTTTACCTAATGGTCTCTGAAGTTACTTTTGGAAACAATTTAAGAAAACAAAATGAAGAATTTCAATGAATACCAAATCATGGTGCCAGCTAATGTGTTAAGCCTCACCAGCTCAGTTCCACTCAAGGCAAAACGATTTTAGCTAAAATAAAAATGACAGATTCAGAAAGAATCATGACAAAATTAAATCGTTGAGTTTCACGGAAAAGATGTGATTCAGCAATTCCCTATTCCTCATATAGAGCTTCTGCTTCACACATTAAACTGAGGATTGACATAGTTAAAGTCAAGACGTGTTTCAATGATGAAAATTATTCCCTGACTGGGTGAGGTCCCACTACCTACCCTTTCTTGATAGGAGAGACCTATCTCTATTTTTATCTAGAGATATGAGGAAAACTAATCTTCATTTGTCTGAGTAACAAACTGTTCAGTTATCTAAATATATCAAGTTTATCTTGAAACAACTTAAAATACTTATTCATTAAATAGTGAGCGAATCAAGGTATGTAGAATGCAATAACCAGTTGGTTGGTGTTGTGCTATGGGAGAAATGCTTATGTCAATAGCTTAAGCTCAGGAGTTCTTTGGGATCAAAACCCATGCAATGGGAAAAGAGAGACCTAAATGTTCCTTTATGTTGGCTTTAACTCCCTTGGTATGTAATCTAATATCCTTTCTCAAAGCCCAACAATAACTATATATTTATTTAAGCTCTGACCAATGTGTGTGAGTTACAATGCTGATCTCTTGAGTTGGCAACAAGATGTTTAATAAAATTATGAGATTAGAGGAATTCTAAGAGGAGATCTTATCCATCTCCTAGTCTTGAAACAATGCTATTCCAAAAAACAAGACAAAACAAAAGAAAAATCCAGAAAAATGTAAGCACTGAGTTATTTGACAGCTGGAATTTTGTTTGTTCATCTCTGAAAACCAAGTGTGTCTGTTCTCAGCACATGTTTATAGAATAAGTGATTGCCTAAAATCTAGATGTACTAGGAGGAGGATTTAATTAAAGCTGGTGTAATTAAAATCTATATGCTTCTTGATCTTCACTAGAATATGTGATATTTTGCATTTATATTTTAATTATTCTTTTCATTTAATTTAAACTTTTAGAGGCTGATTCTGGCCTTAATAATATTAATAAAATAGTCCCATCAGTTTTTTGATGCAGATTTAAAGGTCTCTGATCCTCAAAATCCCAGTTCTGGGCTATTTTAGGTTAACCTGCTTCTAGGTTTAATATAAATGTTTTGGAAAAACATTTGTATAAGAATCCTGACCCTCTATCACCCAAGGACAAATATACAAGGTAAAGGCCCCATTTCTTTTTTCTTTTTTCCTTTTATAGTTGGTGCTTTTCTTGTCTTCTCTAAGATACATTTCCTACACAGAGCTTCAGGAGGAACTGAATCCCTGACAGATCAAATGGTTTTTCTGAGAACTCCAATTTCTTATGTAGTTATAGATTATTATTATTTTTTGTATTCCAACAGAAAGCAGCTTTTATGATTTTCTGTCTTTAGGATGCTGGATAATTATCCTAATCTATTCTCAGAGAGGTTTATTTTTTACTCTTTTAATTCTCCCCTGTCCTATTATTAATTTTCTAGAGATTTTCTTAAATTATCGAAGACAAAATGAGATGCAGCCACCAACTCGCTAGATAAAGCATCCTGTGAGAATTGTGCTCCGATTCTTTAGGCTATTGTTTGATATGTCTTTTTACATATGCTTTTAAAATTATAGTTCCATATTACCTGTGTGTATCCTTGAAAAGCCATACAATTTAAGGGATCATTTCTTATTAGAGTGCTTCAAGGACTTGGCGAACCTCCAGAAGTCACTGTAAAATGATGTAAGATTTTAGATTGCTAGACTGGGGTCTGGGGTAAGCATGTTGCCTTGCAAGGCGTTAGTCATCTCCTTGCATGTTTTTCCCAGTTGGATTGCTGTAGCAGCTAGGTGCTCAATAAAACTCTATTTTTAGTTCCATTATGAGGTCAGCACTGTTACTGTATATTTGTGCAATTTGATTTTTGTTTTTTGTAGACTTTTAGTCCTCTGTTTCTGTCTTCTAAGTTTTCAAGTGTAATTAGTGATCTTTTAAAATGAGTGCTGTTCTTTCACTCACTGCATTCCATTATGCTGGTCTTTAAGGGAAAATTAACTAAGACCCCCAAACCATCTGCATCCACGGTTGTACTGCAACTGCTTTTTTACCAGGATTGTGAATGATTTAGTTGACATTAAATGCAAAAGACTCTTAAAAAGTAATATTTCAATTAAGAAATGATTTATGTAAGTGAAAATGAAGACCTTCAGTTTATAGTTAACTGAATTTTCACAAACGAATACATCCTAATCAAGACATAGAATATTTTATCACCTCAGAAAATCCCTTGATACCTCTTTTAGGTTAGTCATTCCCCCCCTTCAAATAATCATTGTCCTGATTTCAGTTGCCATAGATTGCTTTTGTCTATTTTTGATATAGATGAATCCTGCAGTTTAAACACTTTTATGCCTGGCTTCTTTCACACATCATGTTTGTGAAATTTAACCATGTTGTTCTTATATCAGTGGTTTTTCTTGTTCTCTCTTCTCCCTCTCTCTCCCCATTTTTCTTTCTTCCTTGCCTTTTTATTTCTCAGTATTCCGTTATATAAAAACACTAGGATTTACTTTACCTTCTAGGGAGGGAAGCATAACTTCCTGCCCATAAAGTGTGGCCTGTGTAGAATGACTTCTTTCCAAAGAGCACAATGTGGAAAGGGCAAAAAAAGAGTAACTGCAGTGGGGAAATGAGACATACTACCTCAGCCAGGTGACCAGGGTCAACAGCAACATTGATAAGTCATGTTCATAGTATGTATCCTTGATATTATCTGATCAGTACGGCACTTGACTTCTGTGGTCTTCCTCCCCTAAAACCATAACACCAGTCTACTCATTTGAAAAATATCAGACGAATGCCAATTGAGGGACATTTCCCTGAACACCTGGCTAGCACTCCTCCAAATTCTCAAGGTTATCAAAAACTAGGAAAGACTGAGAAACCATCATAGTTCAGAGAAACCTAAAGAGACTCTAAATATAATGTGGTTTTCTGGATGGGATCCAGGAACAGAAAAAGGAGATTAGGTAAAATATAAGATATGCATAAACTATGAGTTTTGGTTAATAACCATGTATCAATTTGGTTCCCTAATTATAACAAACATACCATACCAATGTAAAGTGTTAATGGGAAAAACTGGGTGTTGGGTAATATGAGAATTCTCTTTACTGTATTTTCAGTTTGTCTAAAACTGGTTTAAAAATAAAATCAATTTGAAAATAATAAAAAAGTACATGAAAATATAACAATCTGATTATCCATTCTGTTGCTGAAATTTGAGGTTATTTTCAGATTTTAGCTATTATAAATAAAGCCACTCTAAACATTATTAGAGATGTAGTTTTTAGAAGATTTTCATTTATTTCTCTTGGGGAAGTAACTAGGAGTGGAATTGTTAGGTCATAGAGTAGGTGCACATTTTATTTTGTAAGAAACTATCAAAGAGTTTTCTGAAATGGTTTTACCATTTTACACAATTGTCAACCATATATATCAGAGTTTTGGTTATTCCACATGAGCTCAATATTTGGTATTGTGTGTCTTTTTAAATCTGACCAATATGGTGGTTGTGAAATAGAAATAATTGTGGTTCATGTTTTCATTTCCAAATGACTAATATTAATTGCCTTCTCAGTTCTTCACTGTACATTCCTTTGTCTTTTTTTGTAAAGTATCTGGTAAAATATTTTGGCCATTTGAAATTAATTGATTATTATTATTATCACTGCTGTTGAATTGAAAGGGTTTTTAAATATATTCTGAGCAGGTCCTGTATCACATACAGAAATTTCAAATATTTTGCCCTACGGATGGCTTGCCCACTTATTGTCTATCTGTAGCTTTTGAGGGGCAGTTTTAATTCTGAAGAAGTCTGAGTTAGCAATGTTTTCTTTGTGATTAGTTCATTTTATGTCTTTTCTAAGAAGTATTTTTATAACAATATATTATCGTATGTTTTTTTTGCTAGAAGCTTGAGGACTTTACATTTTATGTGTAAGATGATCTACCCATTGAATTAATTTTTAGATAGGGGACAAACATAGGGAAAAAGGTAGATTTTCTTTATAGTGAGTGATCTGCTACTATTCTAGTACTATCTGTTGAAAAGACTATTTTTTCTCCTATTGGATTGCTTTGTTTCCTTTGCTGAAAACAGATTGATCATATAAATGTATGTGTTGGGGGAGGTATTTCTAGACTCTCCATTCTTTTCCACTGATCATTTTACTTTTCTTTATGACAATATCACTTTATTTGATTACTGTAGCTTTAGAGCAAATATTGAAATCAGGTTGCATAATCCAATTTTTAAAATTGCTTTGGCTACTCTTGTTTCATTTTAGTTCCACATATATTTTAGAGTTGAATTGTCAATTTCTACCAAAAAATTGGCTACTAGGATTTTGTTTGGGACTGCAAATCATTTAAATCATTAAATCTGTAGATTAATTTAGGAAGAAGTGACATCGTAACAATTATGAGTGTTCCAAACCATGAACAAAGTATAATTCTCCATTTAGTTATATCTTTGAATGCCTTCTATATGTTCAGCTTGATACATTGTAAAAATAAGTTTATTCCAAAGAATTTTATTTTTAATGTTTTGTGTTACTGTGAATGATATTACTTTTTAAATTTTATTTTTAAATTTTTGTTGCTCGTAGATAGAAATACAATTTATCTTTGCATCGGGAATTGCTGTGACTCTGCTAAATTAATCTTCTGTTTATAATAGAATTTTCTTTCTTGGAGACTCCGGTGGCTTTTCTGTGTACTCAATTATGTTATGCTAGAATAAAGAGATTTTACTGATATTTTTCTTCTCTGATATTTATGCCACTTTTTCTACTTGACTTACGACTTGGAGTCTAGGATAATGTTGAGCAGAAATGTTGAGACAAGACATTCTTGCTTTGTTCCCAGTCATAGGGGAAAATATTGACTATTTTATCATTAAATATAAATTCAGCTGTAGGACTTTTTATATTTTTTATTCATATTTTCTTGAGAGTTTTATCCTAAATTTTGTTAAATTCTTTTACTCTACCTACTGAGATCATTATATAGATTTTCTCCCTTAATCTGTTAATATGGAGAATTATATTGACTCATTTTTATATATTAAACAAATCTTGCATTCCTGGGATCATCATCACTTTGGCACAATGTGTTGTTATTATTTGCTTGTTTTGGATATTACTGGATAGGATTTGCTTATATTTTGTTAAGGATATTTGTATCTTTGTTAATGAAAGATTTAGCATATAGTTTTAGTTTCTTGTACTATGTGGGTTTGATATCAAGTTAATCCTAGCCTTCTAAAATGAATTGGGAAGTGTTCATATCTCCTCTATTTCCTGAAAGAATTTATGTTTAATTGATATTACTTATTCCTTAAATGTTTGATAGCAATCACTAGCAAAACTATTTTGACTTTGATTTTTTTAAGTTACAAATTTCATTTTTTCAATATATATAGGTATATTAGGTTTTGTATGTTTTTTTGTATATCAATTTTGGTAATTTGTTTCTTTCAAGAATTTTGTCCATGCTACTTAAGCAGAATTTGAGTCATACTTCAAGTTTCAATTTAGACTTCCTAGGTTTCAAGTGTAGGCGGTACAACGAGAAATTCCTAAAGATGCAGACACACTGGGTTAGTGAAACATTCACATGCGTGTCTCCAACATGCTAAGTGGGGAATGAGTCACCACAAGGGGAGCAGGACCACAGGCAGCCTCCTCAGGACTCATGGTGGCTGTCTGCCTCAGCTGCCACTGAGGTGGTTACGTTCTCAGCGACTGGAATTCTTTTGTAAAATTTTTATTTCTAAGAGACATAATAATTATACATATTTATGATGCTTCGGTAGATTCATGTGTGCATTGTGGAGTGATCAAATCAAGGTAATTTGCATATTCATCACCTCATACATTAATCATTTCTTTGTGGTGGGAACATTCTACATCCTCTCTTCTGTCTACTTTGAAATACACAGTACCATATTGTCAGCTGTGGTCACCCTATGGTGCAGTACACCATGAGATCACATTCCTCCTCTCTTAACTCCAATTTTGTACTCGTTGGCCACCCCCAACCCCCACCTCCAACCCCCACCCCCATCCCCTGGTAACCAGGAGTCTGCGCTGCACTTCTATGACATCAGCTTTTTAGATGCTGCAAATGAGTGAGAAAAGGCAGTATTTGTCTTCTTGTGACTAGCGTATTTCACTTAAAATAATATCTTCCAGGTTCATCCATGGTGCTGCAAATGGCAGGATTTCATTGTTTTTTATGGCTCAGTAGTATGAAGTGGTGTTTTTCATATAATAAGAACCAACAAATATTTGCTAACTGTACATTAAGCACTCCTTTGCTTAATCAGGTTAATCATACATAGAAACATAACAGCTTGAGCTATATAATATATTAGGGCTGCTTTCTATGATAAGGGTAAAATGGATTTTAACTTAATTACAAACATTTTAAATTCAGTGTTTATAGGAGCTCCGTACTCATTCATGTGTGATTCTTTCTGCATCTACAGAATCCACCTAATAGTCTAAAGTCTTTAGCAAAAACTTATTGATTAATTCATTAAGCTACTTTTATAAAAATTAATCTACTAGAGCCTATGCCTCCTTTTTAATAATGGTTTTAGCAAATTTTAGTAAATTCACATAAGTAAGGTTTTATCAATGTTTTTCTTTGTTTTATTATTGTTGCTTTATTTCATGTATTTCTGTCCCCATTGTGACTTACCTAAGGGACAGCCTACTTTCTTTTTCACTTGAAATTTCTTCTTTTGTTATCATCACAATGACTTTCTCATTCCTCTGAAAAATAGATTCTTGTTTATTATAGTTTACTGATTTCTTTTCTTTCTTTCTTTCATTTTTTTTTTTTCCAGACAGAGTCTCACTCTGTTGCCGTGGTTAGAGTGCCATGGCATCAGTCTAGCTCACAGCAACCTCAAACTCCTGGGCTCAGGGGATCCTCCTGCCTCAGCCTTCGAGTAGCTGGAACTACAGGCATGCTCCACCATGCCCAGATAATTTTTTCTATATATTTTTAGTTGTCCAGCTAATTTCTTTCTTTCTTTTTTTTTAGTAGAGATGGGGTCTCTCTCTTGCTCAGGCTGGTCTCGAACTCCTGAGCTCAAACGATCCGCCCGCCTTGGGCTCCCAGAGTGCTAGGATTACAGGTGTGAGCCACTGAACCTGGCCTTGATTTCTTGTTTGAATTAAACTAACTTTTTAGAAAAAAAAAACAAATTATCTAATTATTTAAACTTTTTATTGGAGCAAAGTGAGCAGTTCACTCACTTTGAGGTTCGTATAGAAAGAGAAATGGCTAGTGTAGGTAGTGTGCTTCACCTCAGAGACTGTTTTTCTGTTGGGATGAAGTTAACCTATGCTAAAATCATGCTGGACTTTTAGATTCCACTAAGGAAAAAAATGACAAAGTATATAACAGATTAATAAGGAGGAAAAGTGGAATGAAGAACTCATTAAAGCAAAGTCAACGCCAGTCTCAATGAATCCTCAGCGAGGCCTCACGTCTGCAAATACTTGAACTGACATATTAACCCTGTCATCAGCTGGGCTACAGGAAACACCATCTCGTCATTGTCCACAGAGATGCAGTCTGAAAGGTGACTTTGAGAAGGAAATGCAGCCCATAGTTCGCATAATCTAAAGAACAAATCCTTTGGAGTAACCCATTTGTATTTCCTTTATGATCAAATGAAAAGGGACATAATCATAGTCATTTGCCAAATAGGTTAAACTGTGCTTCAGAAATCTTCAAGAGGAAAGGCAGATGTGCTTGAAGATGAATTCTACGTCTAACCATCTGTTAGTGTATAATAACGACCTGGTGTTCTGTGGGGAGATTAATAGGAAAGGAACACCAAGTCCATGAGTAGAAATTCTTCTTTCTCTAATGAAATACTGTCCACCTGAATTTAGAGTCTGAGGACTAGGCAAGCAATGCCTCTAAACACTGAAATATCAAAAATGAAATACTAGAAAAATAGACAAAACATTCTCATGTATCCAAACAAACTTGAACCAATTGGCACCCAATTTAAAAAAAAAAAACTGTAAACTTATGATTTTATCAGCTAGAACACACCTTTGTGGAAAGATACTGTTCAGAGTGTCTCCTTCACTGATTTCCCTTCAGTAATGTCATTTTTACAAACAGAATTCAGAATTCAGAACTCGTCTGTCTATCTACTATCCTGGCTGAAATTAGATAAAAGTGTAAATATATAAGTATCTTTAAATGACACCGATAATTTATTTTTTTCTTGACACAACTCAATCTAAAAGCCATAGCTATAAACTGAGAATGGTAAGAATTGTTCCATCTTCATTCTATTGCTTTTATGTAATTATAATCTCCATTAAAAAGTTAATTTGTTCACTTTATTCTTTGTCTGTTGGTCAGTATAAAAAGATGGTATTACCATAATAAAAATCATATACAGACAGTTGCATTTAGTCTAAAGTGTATAACTTTAGATCTTTTTCAATTAATAATTTTTGAATTAATATTTTTGGGAGATTCTATCTCCAAATAGCCATAGTTTAAGCAAAATTGATGCTTATTTTCCCCATTATAGGTGAGAATATACTGCTGTTTAATATTTATTTACAATATTATTTTTAACATGAGTTTTAGGAGTTTTCAATTCTTGAGACAAAAATAATGCATAAAAGTTTTTCTGTGTAAAATAAGAAACATAGACCAAGAGAATTTTTAACAAAAGAGAGGCATTACTTTTTTATTCTGAATTCAAAATGATATGAGAAATGATAATGTTCAGTGATGTTTTTACCTTGTCCTTTATTCTAAAATTGCTCTGGCTGATATTTAACTTGGACCAGTACTACCCTTTGATCCAGGCAAGAGGGACTTGCCCTGGGCCCTGAGTTATAGAGAGCTCGCTTTTGAGGCCCCTTCTGGCCAGATGTTCTTTCACAGGTCAGGGAAGCCTCGGGGCCACTGGACATGCCTGCTGGAGCCTGCATGCTCCTTTCTGACAGAGGTTAGCTGTGATCCTGCAGCTGCCAGCACCTGTGTGGCCTTTCCCTGTGGCCACTGTCCATTGCCCTGGAGGGCAGCTGTTTAGCCGGCCTTAGACAAACCCGTAGGCCTGAGGGGTGGCCAGAAGGTGTACTTTGTTGTGGTAGAGGTGGGTTGAAAATAGATGCTCAGGCTGATGTGTCCAAAAATGCATGGACAGGACCCCTTGCAGGGTGAGGTGATGGAGGGGGTGGTCAGAACAGGGCAAGAGCTGCTGCATGTTCCAGCTCAGACTTTTGAAGGGCCTGATAATGCTGAATTTAAACCCAGGCTCCAGGTTGTTATTATAAAGTCCCCAAGAAACGAGGACATTTCAGCTATTAAAATAACCACCATTATATTATGAGGCAACATATAGTTAATAAAAGTAGTATTGTTCTCCCCAAATTAAGGTTGGGATTGGGGCTGGGAGTGGAGATTGGAGGTCATGACCAGAAACATTATTCTACAAGAAAGAAAACTGTTTGTTAGGCCTGGTGTGGTGGCTCACACTTGTAATCCTAGCACTCTGTGAGGCCCAGGCAGGAGGATAACATGAGGTCAGAAGTTCGAGACCAGCTTGAGCAAGAGTGAGACCCCGTTTCTGCTAAAAATAGAAAAATTAGCTGGGCATCGTGACACATGCCTATAGTCCCAGCTACTGAGGAGGTTGAGGCAGGAGGATCATTTGAGCCCAGGACTTCGAGGCTGCAGTGAGCTACGATGAAGCCACTGCACTGTAGCCTGGGCAGCACAGCAAGACTCCACGTCAAAAAAGAAAGAAAGAAAAGTGTTTACTAAATGTAAGATGAGGTTGAGAGTGGGCGGCAGGAATATGAGAACACTAAGCCTGGCAAAAATGTTCTTAGCCACAGTTCAAGGATTTGAGATTTGGTACTTTTCTTTATTTTCCTTAAGAAGGGAAGGAAAGGGTGCTGTGGAAAGCAGGGGCAGGCATGTAAGAGAGAAAGCTCTGTGGGCCCCGACATCTACTTTGTGCCAATGTGGTTGGTATTCCTGCTCTGAGGAGCGCCGAGCCCTGCACAAATTATCCCAAAGCCCGGGGGTCCAGGAGCCACACTGGGAAGAAAAAGAAAGACTGATGCTCAAAAGGCTCATTAGCACATGGGCATCAAATGAGGAGACCCAGCCCCAGAACAGCCGTGTCAGAAGAGGGCTGAGGAAGGGTGTCCTTGTGAGGGGAAGGACCAGGGAGGGCAGTGGGATTTCAATAGTGTCTGTAAGGCAGGAGAGGGATTTTTAAATATATTTTTATGATTAGGAAAATAAAATGCTTTTATTACTTAAAAAACATCGGGAGAATAAAGAAAACAAGCAATAAGGAAAAAATAGTCAAGCACCCTATCAGAAAGGTTGGCATCTTTTTAAGTAAAAATGAAGCTATTACTAAGTCCCATTTAATGGGTAAGTCACAGATGTTTTCTTAAAATGATCCCCTGCAGTGAATGCTGTATTTTGGATAAATTAGTCATTTAGTGAAATATGTACACAGCAGTGGAAACCACATTCACTTTTAAGCACACTCTGGCCTGTTGTTTTACACAGTATTGACCTAGAGTACAGCCCAGTGTGGTTTCCCACCCCCTTCAGTGGAATGTCACACATACACGCCGTATTTGTAAGCAACCACAGTTTTGCATCTGGATTTCTGATTTAGCCAAAAGATGTGTAAAAATGTATGGAACCACATCTGAAGATGCAAAAGAACACTTTTTTTCCCTCAACCATCAGTGTGATTTATGATCACTAAACTGTTTCCCGATCCCTTATTTGAAAATTGGCCACAAGCAAAAATGGAAGAGTGGCAGATCTGAGGATCTGGAGTACTTGGAAAATGAGTATTAGTGGATCAAATGCTTGGCATGGGCTTTGCTGTCAGCACCTCAGGTGCATAATGCATTTCAAATTTTAAAGAGACTACTTTGATTTTGAGGTAATTCACACTCAACTATTTCTTTAGATAGGTCTGAGTAATAGCTGTACAAAAAGAAAGATATTACCTGGAATGAGTTACAACACATTTTTCCAACTTTTCCAACTAAAACTAGTAGGAATGTAATTTTTCCATGGCTCTGATAAATAAAAACTTGAAAAAAATGTTTCAATGATCTTATCCATCACAGGTGCCAATATGACAAGTGAAACCATAAATCCCAACAGCACATATGATGTTTTATAAACAGGCAGGGACAAACTGGATGTTTCTGGTCAACTTCTTTTGAAAAGCAACGTTTAGACACTGCCTTATGAGACGTCGTCTCTGAACACTCTATAGCTCACACATCTACAACAAAAGAAAATGCCTCCCCAAAGTCCAGCTTGGAAATCTTTCTCTAGTAACAAAACATCAGCTCTGGAAGTCATAAGATACCTAAAACTGAGACCTAATGTTCATCAGCATTTGGAATTGGTCACTGCGGTGGTTCCTTCTCCCCTTGCCACTAGACCACACGCTGCTCAGCAGTCTGAGCTCAGCTAAGGAGCAGAGAAGTCCCTGCAAATCTCTTTTGCATGAAAGTACTATGAAAAGTAGTACTATGAAAAGTACTTCAGGCTTTCACAAAAGTTGCCTCTTTTACTTAGAAGTTGAGATTGTATGTTTTCAAGTAAATGGAAAATGTGCTCTAGAGGAACAGTTAGAAACAGAGGAAGCCCAGCTCTTCACAGAAACCTCCTTCCTCCCTGACCCTGCCTGTGGGCCCTACAGTTCCTGACCACAGCATCGCACTTCTTGAGATCCACAGCTGCTTCTTGTATTTACATCACTCAAAGAAGAGGTCTACTACAGGTCTCTCATGATATGCTGAGGTGTTATATTTGAGGAAAAATAGAAAATCCACCAAGATATTTACAAAACAAAAAAACAACCAAACCATAAAAGATGGGACATCTTAAAGCTGTAACATCAACTCCTATCCCTGGCATCGATTGGTGTGGTAATAAAGCCAATTTTATTTCCCCTCTGTGCTAACTTCCGTACCATCACTGTATCTTATTAACAGCTTGGTTCCCCTGGGTCTTTCTTTACTGATTATGTCTACATGCCAGGAAATCCCACATATCCTTCCCCAGTCTAATGCTTTTCTCAGATCTTGCAGTTAAAGACAAGCATACATGGGTGAGAATTAAGTTACTGAATACACAAAACAACTAACTGAAGGAGGCTTCTTAAATAATCTCTTATACTGATACACAAAAATGTGCTCACAACTTTCCCAACCTCCTATAATCTCCTATAAAATATTGTTCCTTTCTCCTTCATGCATCACTGTCCAAATCTATCTACCTCCCTTTGTTTTACATAAATAAAACCCTGTGATTGCTTGCTTTTTTTTGGAAACTATACCCTACAGAGACTGACTAGAGACTGCCTTGGATAACTGATTTGTTTGTTCATCAGGGCATCATACATAAAAAGTAAAACCACGAAGTACCTAACAGGATACGCAATCACAGACTTAAATTTACCTCTAAAATAAAAGCTTCTCACAGGAGCTAAATCAATTCCAATGGCAAATTACCCAGACAAAAGGTAAAAGATATATATATATATATATAGTATGTATATGATTTTAGGTGTGTCAGTTACTTTCACATGCTTCAGAAACCAAAAGATGTCCTGGCTTCTCTAACAACTCCTATAAAGTAAATGGCAAATTAAAAAAATTGAAATGCTTTAAGATTATCTAAGAAGATGGCTGTAATGAATTTTAGCACAGACGTTTCACAATATTATGCACAAGTGCAGAGATGGATGGCCTAATGTTGGGGCACTTACCTAAGTAAGCAGCGGTAGGGATGCTGTTCCAATGCAGGCCCTACCTGCTGATGACACACTCTAGGCTAGTCTGTAAGGCATCAGGGAAAAGCCACTCTTCAGACTCAATGGAAAAGACCCTACCAGCTACTGTCAATAACTGACATACAAGAAAAAAAATCAAGGTTTTGATTTTTCCAGCCCTTGTATATTTTGTTCTTCACCCTCAGGGATGTCTGTGATTCTTACGTTGGCCTCTTTACATAGTCCCATATTTCTTGTAGGTTTGGATTCTGAGATTCATTTAGAAGGCATACATCACTTCTTCCTATTATACATTTATTATTTTGGAAGATCCCAAATTAAGAATACCTTGGAATCTTCCAGAAATGACTGGCTCTAAACTTGTTTTTTGTTTTTGTTTTCCTTCCCCTGATAACTGCCTTGGTTGCATTGGCTAATGTATCATGTACAGACTCTTAAATGCTCTGGGTAATTATTGTCATGTTAGAGCAAATCTCCTGGAACAGGAAAAATTAACTGTAGTCCAACCATAGACTATGTTCTCTAAACAACTTCCTGCTTAGAAAAACAGGCATAGTGAAAATCCAAAGGGCATTGATTAATACCCTGTGGCCTAACTTGTTTGCTTTTGGTCAAATTGGGAGGGTTGAGGAAGAGAAAAACAGCCACTGGCATCCAGGAGCTGTCCCGGTGTTCATAGCTGGGCGACTGTGTTCCTCAGTTGAACGTAATAAAGCACTTCCACATCAGGCCAGGCCACTCTGGGACCATGAAGATGAAGACAAAAATGAGACTACTTTGTGATTATGTCTGATTACAGATAGACACATTGTCCAAGCCACAAAAATGACCCAACATCCCCCTACCCTGGGCCATGTGCGTGCCGGTTGCTTTTTGCCAGTTATGGCTTCAACCTTGGTGTAGTCTTCTCTCCTTCTAGTTGAGATTTGTTAAGATATCCACACATAGTGTTATCTCCACTTCCTGACAGCATCCCATCCAGAGAAAATCCCCAGTTCTTTACACTCTCCAAATCACCTAACACAAGACCAGATCCTACAATGAAAATCCCTTCCAACACCTGCTGCTCATGTGCCACATAGCAAATGGTATAAAACCTCTTGTTAACTGTGGGTGTGTTCCTGGTGGGCTCTGCTAGAGTCTGACTCTTCCTCAAGCTTCTTCAGGAAAGGGGAACTTACTGAATGTTCATCTGGGAAGATATGCCCAGGATTCTAAGATCAAGGTGGGACAGGGCCCCTGGGAGGACAGGTAGCACCTGGCACAGGAGGCCATGCAGAAACTTGAGCCCCCATCCAGAGTGAGAGATATCCCTCCAGGATGTTTCGTTTCTTACTCTCTCTTCTTTCTGCTGATTCCTACCTGTCTAGGAAGAATCCACATTTTTCCTGGACTAGTTCTGAACAAGTGGTAAGGCAAGGTAGGAAAGAGGTTAAGCGATAATTGTATGCAATGTATTGGGAAGGCACGAGATGGCAAAGGTGAAAGGTCAGAGAAGGTGGAGTGAATATTCCAAGAAAGATTCTTGCAGCTGCTCTGTGGAGGTGCTGCCTCTGTGGGAAGAAAGTAGATCTGCCCCACTTGATCTTAAAGATCATCTTGGGTTAGATCAACCTTGCTTTGGAGCAATCTCTACACTTTTTAGGTAAACTCAGTAAATCCATGGCCATATTTAAAGTCAGAAGAAATAGCTTTTATATTGGTTCTTTGGCATTATAGGTACTAAGGAAAAAGCACATTTGAGAAAAAAATCAAATGATAAATGATTGTTTTTTGAAAGATATACGTATGGAGAAAGGACGTCAGAACCAATGTGGTGCAGCTGTCTGCGGGCTCAGGCACATGCCAGTCAGGTTGGTGCTTGCTCTATGTGACATCTGGGAGAATCTCCGTTGCATCTCCCATGTTGTCTAATCTGAGTACTTCATCATTAGGTTGGGTTTCATAGCATACTTCCATCTTTTAGAATAACTGTATCTAACCGGAAAAAATTTGTGATTTTGCCAGGGCAGGTGTCAAACAGACAGTATGACTCAGCACTAACCCCAGGCTGAGAAACGGTGTCCTGGGGAATGGGGCAGGCAGACTCAAGTCACCTAACTGTAGATCTTTGCTGGTGTTCTGGTCGAGATGCTTGGGTCTAAGCTAAGATGCTCTGGGAGTACACCATCAGCAAAACGAAGACTTCTTTCTGTGTAGGCATCTTTTAGATGAAACTCCTGCTTGGCGGTATCATGAAAGTACTGTGTATTTCTGCACCAGGTGTATAGGTGAGGTAGAAAGGAAGGGATGTTGAGGAATGGCACATATTTTTAAGTTGTCCTGCTTTCCCAAGTGAGATCGATCAGTGTGCTATTCACATGACATCCCAGGGGACATAAGAAAGGGTTCGGGCAGAAGTCCAGAAGGTACATCCTCATTCAGAAGTGCTAAGGTGGAATGAGAGGAAGTAGAGGGGCCATTTTTTGTTTCATTTGTTTATTTGACACTCACACACACACATACAGTATATATGTATATGTGTGTGTGTGTGTGTGTGTAGAGAGTGAGTGAGTGTGAAAGCCTGTCACTTGTAGAAACAAAAACACTGTGTAATTTAAATTTTTAAAATTTTTGTGTAAGTGATTTTAGGACTATATGTTCAGAAATCACAATAGATTAGTTTTCTGGATGCGATAATGGGCAGCACTTGATCTGCTGCTGTGAGTACCACGTTGTGCATTAATGGGCTAGACGCTCGTATAAACCAGTCCCGTGACCCCACTGTGGTGAAGGCGGCAGCGGGAAGATGAACAATGTTGTTGACACTCCTATGTTGTTGGTTTAATGACCCTAACATCTGAAACTTTAAAATTGACATGATTTTCATTACATTTCCATAAAATTAGATTTCTACTTTTAAAAGGTCTCTAAGGAAACATTTATAGTCTTGGCAGCCCTAGATATCTGAATTCTAATAATATCTATTTTGGGAAATACAAAGCGTATGTTGATACTTCCAGTGGATTCTCAAAGCGCAGATATATTTCTTTAAACTTTCATAATTTTATATGATATCTTAACCTTTTCTGAAATTTTTATTTAAAAAAATGTAAAGTTGCCACTCGATGAGATAGCTTTTCTTTCTTTAGTGAAATCTGTTACCTGAAAGATCATGGAAATTTCCCAGATCCAAGGCAAAGTACAAATAGTGAAAATATTCAGATATGTGATCTTTCTTCTGCAAAATCAGTTTATAAAAACGCACTGACTGTTGTTTGTTTTTCCTTCCAAATGAGGTGGGATCATTGTAACAAACAGTGCAGTTGGGCTTGACTCTCCGTCATTAAGGCAGTTTGGAGCAGAAGCCCTGAGGTTCCTGGGGAGTCCCCGGTTGGTCTGCCTCCGCCAGCGGCTGCTGAGAGCGGGGTCAAGTGCTGGAGCGACAAGCTAATCCCAGTAGTCCCCCTTTTCCCTTTAGGAGGCATGAAGCTCAGGTCTTAGGAGAAATACCATAGGCACAGAGAGAATCGAATCACACTGTTTTATTCCTACTGACCCAGAGCGAGGGGAAATGAATCTTGCTGCACTTCCTGGAGAAAAGCTAGCAGGTCTGTCAGCAAAGCTCTCGGTAACGGAATCTGTGACCTGGGCTGCACACTGACTTTTATATGAAAGTGTTGATTGAAAAGCTTATTCCTTCTTAGTTTAGGGGTTTCCAAGGAAGACAGTGTGGCCTTGAAGTCTCTCTGAAAGATGAACTTAAAGGAAAAAAAAAAAAAAGAACCTAATAGCCAGAGAGATTATTTGATTTTACAGGAGTCTGACACATGTTGTACCTATGTGAAAATTCTATATCCAGACACCGTCTACCTCTTTCTTTCTCTGTGTTGAAACTCCGCTTAGGGGAGGGCTTATCAACCAAAATTTATGAAAACTGCCCATTGTACTCTGTCCTATGGTCACCCAGAGCTGTTCTCCATTTAAAGGGGAGAGCAGGGCTCATGCCATGTGTCAGGAGACAACAAAATGGATTGTAATAAATTGTACTGGGACAAGAGACGCAGCTCAGGTGTCCCTTATCTCTGTGAGGCAGGGAGTTATCCTAGCTCAAGATACTCCTGAAGCACAAGGGGCCCTTTCAGGAGCGGCCGTCTGCGGGACCTGTCTCCACTAGGAGTCTCTGAGATGCGGGCGGGGGGGGGGGGGGGGGGGGGGGGGAGAAGCTCAGTGAATTTTACATTTTTCCTTTTCTCTGCCAGTCTCCAAAGAGGGCTTTCTAAAAATTCTTTCCACCATGCAGTTCGCTGGAGGTAAATCACAAAGCCAGTCTTGTGCTATTTCCTCTCCCAAACTGTTGAGAAAATGGAAACCCAGCATTGCCCTGGCCTTGAAAAGAAATTCAGGTCACTCAGAATTTAAATGAGTTAATGAATCAAATGTACCACCGCAAAAATTCTGGAAATTTTCAGGAACCTTCTTGTAAACTTCCAAGTGAATATCATTAACCTCCTCTAAAAGCCTAAAAGAACTAGTGCTCATTTCTGTGAAATTAACATTGAGTTTAGAAACCTGGAGTCGCATGTGCACGCACACACACAGGTTTCTATGGAGTTACTTTCAGTAGGAGAGAAATCTGGTTTATTTCCCTTGGATAATGAATTAGCTGGATTTGTAACAGAATGGTTGTGATACCTATATGATACTTTCTTACTAAAAATATTGCTAAATTTCCTAACCCAGGCTTCCAATAAAAACATGCACAGTTTGGTTACTTTTATTGATGTTTGGAAGTACTGCTGGAAAACAAGCAGTAGCATGCCTGCTGATTTCTGTAAATGCATATGCTAAAAGTAAACTAAAGATGTCAATAAATATGCATGCCATTCTCTATAGACAAATATTATATCTGTTTTCCAGCCTCCTCAGGTGGGAATAAAATCACCTCATACATATAAATATGACTTAGTAGTTTACTTCTTACGTTCAAAGAAACCCTTCGGAATAAAGAAGAGTTTTTGAAATATTGATGTCCAAAGTGTTTTAAGATACATTGAATTCTAGACTTCATTATTCAGTAGAGCTTGCCCAATGGAAACCAGTTAAGCAGCCTCAGGATCCTGGCAGTTTTGGGCCCTATGAGGTGCTTTAGAATGAATTATCCTATTTTTCTGATACATTCGTAATCTTTTATTTATAATAAAAGAAATGATTAAAAGATTTACGTTGACCCTTGAACAACGTGGCAGTTAGGGGCACTGGCTCCCTGCACAGTCGAAAATCCACATATAACTTTTGGTACTCTAAAAATGTACATGCCAATAGCCTGCTATTAACTGGAAGCCCTGCTGATAACATAAGCAGTAGATTAACACGTACTTTGTGTGTTGTATGTATTATATACTGTATTCTTACAGTAAAGTAAGCTAGAGAAAAGAAAATGTTATTAAGAATATCATAAGAAAGAGAAATATAGTACATTTGCTTTTCATTAAGTAGAAGTGGATCCTCATAAAGGTTTTTATCCTCATCATCTTCACATTGGGAAAGCTGAGGAGGAGGAGGAGGGAAAGGAGGGGTTGGTCTTGCCGTCTCAGGGGTGGTGGAGGTGGCAGAATATCCATTCGTTTGTGGAACCACACAGTTCAAACCTGTGTTGTTCAGGGGTCAACTGTATTTCTAAATATCCAGAGGATGCTTGTGCAGGAGAGTTACCAATGACATATTGTTTCTTCAAGTTGTATTAGTCTTGTTGTCACTTGATCTAGCCACGGCAATATACTCCATACGCTGTCTTGAATACACACACCACCCCCACCACCACAGATATGTAACTTCTCGTAGTAGACAAGGGTATAGAAAATATAAATTTTCCAAAATATACTTTACTCTCCAGCTCAGATCTTTTCCTTCTAGATTTCTGTTGTCATTAACATGAAGTTTTAGGGACACCTAAAGCAGTAAGTTAGAGTAAGAGCTAAAGGCTTTGAAGGAAAGTTTTTAAAAATTTTATCTTGGAAATCTTTTCTCACAAAAGCTGAAACGAGCACTTGGAAGAAGAGAGGTGGAAACAAAGGTTGGGACACATTTCTGTGTAAATCTTCTGCTACCCACAAGCATATGGACCAATGTATTCTCTGCCAAACATGTTTACTTTGGGGAAGGGAAAGCTATAGCACAGAGGCTGACTGGAAGCGACCTCTGTCCTGTCACTACACTCTCACTGAGACATCAAAGGTGGCGAATTAAATCTCAGTATTCATTTGTTTCATCTTTAGCAGTGGTCCCCAACCTTTTTGGCACTTGGGACTGGTTTCCTGGAAGACAATTTTTCTGCAGACCAGGGGTGGGGGACGGGGGGAGATGGCTTTGGGATGATTCAAGAACATTACATTTTTATGCATTTTATTTCTATTATTATTATATTGTTATATATAGTGAAGCAATTACACAACTCACCATAATGCAGAATCCAATGCCACCTCTGATTAGACAGGAGGCTGAGCTCAGGTGGTGATGTGAGCGATGATGAGCGGCTGTAAATACAGATGAAGCTTTGCTGGCTCCCCTGCCGCTCACCTCCTGCCGTGCAGCCCGGTTCTTAATAGGCCATGGACTGATACTGGTCTGTGGCCCAGGGGTTGGGGCCTGCAGGTCTTTAGAATATCCTGAGGGGCAGACTACCGCATAGCACTGAAGTAACCACATTCCTTCAAAGCTTTTCCACAGACAACAGTCTTTGGGGCTCTCATAGACATAGTCTACTCAGAGTAGATGATGCAAAGGAGGGAAAAACCGATGCAGGCTGGGCCAAGGTCACAGTGTTACAAAAGCAACCCCATGGCTAGCTGTGAGGCCAGCCATTTCCTCTAATAATGAAATAAAGTTTCTTATAGTCCATGCCAATTGCCATTTAGTCTTTTGGACTTCAGAAACATGTAAAGGAGAGACTTTTCCAAGGTTATTAATTGTTTTAAACAACAACAACAATGTAATGTGAAATACCTCTGGAAATAATGCAAGAGGTAATACTCTTTAATTGGAAATATTAATCTGTGTGAGGGAACTAAATTAATGACAAACAACATTCCTGAAGACAAATCTGATGCTTCAGGCTTAATTTAGTTTGGGATTAAAATTATTTAATTTTTTAAATAACGTGAGATACATTAACTTGGTATCTCTTGTATTTAAATTTCTATAACGAGGCCAGGTGCAGTGGTTCATACCTATAATCCTAGCACTCTGGGAGGCTGAGGTGGGAGAATCGCTTGAGTTCAGGAGTTTGAGACCAGCCTGAGCAAGAGAGAGACCCCATCTCTACTAAAAATAGAAAAATTAGCTGGGCATGGTGGTGCATGCCTGTAGTCCCAGCTACTGGGGAGGTTGAGGCAGGAGGATTGCCTGAACTCAGAAGTTTGAGGTTGCAGTGAGTTAGGCTGATGCCATGGCACTATAGCCCAGGCAACAGAGTAAGGCTCTGTCTTTAAAAATAAAATAAAATATAAAAAAAGATTAAAAAATAAATTTCTATAACTATAAAGGTCTAATGCAGGTACCAACCAAGGTTAAAAATATTTTAAAATAGGTAAAAATAAGCAAATGTATACAGAGAAAATGAATTTATTTGACACTTTTACATTAGTTTACTGATGTATGTTTGTATGTTTTCTTTTTGTGAAATATATTTTCAGATTTCGGCCCATATTAACTATATAAAATAAGTTTTTAGTTAATGATTATCTGAAGTAAATGTAAAGTATGTAAAAGAAAGGAAAACACTCATATTGCCTGATGTACAGAATAGATGTAAAATAAGAACATTCCATGCTCTGGTCCATGTATGTGTCAGTAGAGAATGGTGACATAGTAGAGTTAGAACTCTTCATCTTCTGGGAAATCTCTGTGACTTATTATTTTTTTTTTTTTTTGCCTGGAGGGGAAAGAAGCAGCAGTTGCTTGTCACTTGAAGAAACTCTTAGGAACATGGAAGTGTGTTCAGCTTGCGTTTTAGAGACAATATGGGCACAGAGGATAGAAGTTTTAATGTTGATGTATCTGGAAAGAGTTATATTTGGGAAATTAAAAGTAAATTCTTTCACATAAAAAGAGTCTTTGAAGAAAGTTTTTTACGTTATCACAATTTAAATAAAATATTTCCAGTTTTTCTCATATAATAACTAAGGATTAGGACCGCTTAGACAAGTAATTTAAGATTCATGTAAATATGTGCTTCTTTCTTTTGGATTTTATTCAACGGCAATGCTTTGGAACTCCAAGTGCTCAGATTTTTTTTTCCCCTGATAGTCCTGTCCTCCTCCTCCTTTTTTTAAATGGCTGTATAATTTTGATACAGTAAGATGCATAGACCTTCACTGCTCAATGAGATTTAACAATTGTTTACCCATTTGACTACCACCCAAAACAAGATATTGAACTTTTCCATTACTTAGAAAGTGACCTCAAGCCCCTTGCAAATCTACCCCAGTGGCAATTGCTATTGTGATTTCTGGGATTAGAGATGAGTTTTTGCCTGATCTTGAACTTCATGTAAATTGAATCATATAGTTATATATTCTATTGTGTTTGCCTTCTTTCACTCAGTATGATGTTTATAAAATTCATCCATCTTATTGTAAATGTCAATATTAGATTTTTCCTTTATATGTCTAAGTAGCCTTCCACTGGTAACACAGTTTGTTTATAGTCCCAAGCTAATGAAGTTTGGGTATGATGAATACAGCTGCTATCCACATTTTAAATAAGTATTTTCTGGATATATGTTTTCATTGCTTTTAAGTAAATGCCTTAAAAATGGAATTCCTGGGTCAGTGGTAAAACTATATTTAACTTTATAAGTAATTGCCAGACACTTCTTCAAAGTTGTTATTAATATTTATACTCCTACCAGTAATACATGGGTGTTCTAGTTGCTCCAAATCCTCAGATAGTTACAACTTAGCCATTCTAGTTGGAGTGAAATAGCATCTCTTGTGGCTTTAATTCATATTTTCCTGATGACAAAACATGCTGAGTACTTTTACTTAATGGGCATTTCTATAGCTTCATTTGTGCAGTGTCTTTTTTGATATTTGCCTATATTTTGTGAGATTTATCCCTAACATGTTAAGTTTTGATTTGGAGTGTTGAAGTCCCCCACTATTAATGTGTTGTTATCTATCTCTTTCCTTAGGTCTAGTAGTATTTGTTTAATGAATCTAGGATCGCTGGCATTAAGTGCATGTATATTGAGGATTGTTATATATTCCTCTTGGATTGGTCACTTTATCATTATATAATGACCTTCTTTGTCTGTTTTTACTGTGGCTGATGTAAAGTCTGTTTTATCTGACATAAAAATAGCTACTCCTACATACTTCTATTTGCCTGAAATATTTTTTTCATCCCTTTACTTTGAGTCTGTAAGAATCTTTATGAGTTAAGTGGGTCTTTTAGAGGTAACAGATATTGGGTTTTCTTTATTTATCAACTCTGCCAATCTGTGTCTTTTAAGTGGGGCATTTAGACTGTTTACATTCAAAGTTAATATTGATATATGAAAATACTGTTCCAGTCATCATGTTGATTATTACCTGGTTGTTTTGTATTCTCCAATGTTTTACTGTATTACAAGCCATGTGAATTTTATACTTTGGAGTGCTTGTATTCTGGTGAGTACTGACTTTTCATTTTGATATTTAGAACTTCTTTGAGCACTTCTTGTAAGACCAGACTAGTGGTGACGAATTCCCTTAGCACTTCTCCTTGGTTCATGAAACTTAGTTTTGCAATATACAAAATTCTTGGCTGACAGTTATTCTGTTTAAGAAGGCTAAAGATAGGGCCCCAATCCCTTCTAGTTTGTAAGGTTTTTGCAGACAAGTCTGCTGTTCATCTGATGGATTTTCTTTGAAAGTTATTTGATGTTTTTGTCTTGCTACTCTCAGGATTTTCTCCTTCACGTTGACCTTAGTTAGTCTGATGACAATGTGCCTTTGTGATGTCCTTTTGCAGTGCATCTCCCTGGAGTCCTTTGAGCTTCTTGACCTGGGTGTCTAAATCTCTAATGAGACCAGGAAGTTTCTTCAATTATTCCCTCAAGTAGGTTCAACTTTTTGCTTTTTCTCCTCCCTCAGGCACATCTATGGCTCTTAGGTTTGGGTGTTTTATATAGTCCCATATTTCTTAGAGAACTTGACCATTTTTGAAAATTATTTTTTCTTTATTTTTGTTTGACTGGGTTAATTCAAAAACCTTGTCTTCAAGCTCTGAAATATTTTTTTCTGCCTGGCCATGTCCATTGTCAAAATTTTCCACTGTATTTTGTAATTCCTTAAACAAGCCTTTAATTTACAGAAGTTCTGGATTTTTAAAAAAAATACCTACTTCTTTAGTGAATTTTTCATTCAAATCCTAATTTTTTTTGTTTGTTTCTTTGTGTTGGTTTTCAGATTTCTCTTGGATCTCATAGAGCTTAATTGCGATCCATATTTTGAATTCTTTATTTGCCATTTCAAAAATTTCATTTTGGTTAGAATCCATTGCTGGAAAGCTAGTGTGATCCTTTGGGGGATCCTGTTTTTTCATACTGCCTGAGTTCTTACACTAATCCTTTCTCATCTGAAGAAACTGTCACTTCTAATTTTTGATTTTCCTTTTGTTTGGATAGTGCTTTTTCATTTTTATTTTATTTTATTATCGCCCTTGAGCGGATGGGTATAATGTATGTTGTGTTTGGTTGTTTGGCTTCAATTTTGAGTGCAATCAAAGGGCCAACGGTGAGTTCCGGGTTATAGATGGCCTTTGTGCAGTGGCTTTCTCAGACGCTAACTGCAGTAGAGATGCACGGGGTATATGAGTAGGCTCGCTACCTTCTGCAGTGCTGGAATTGCAGAGGTCTCAGGAAACGTCTCTCGTTCTCAAACACTGCCTTTCTGGCAGCAGGTCTCACATTGAGTTGTTCATTTCAACCTCCAGGGCCAGTAGGTGGCGCTTTTGAGTAAGAGCCAGCTGTAGCAGAAGCTGGTGGGCAGATGTTTGAACTTGTTTACTGTGAGGGTTTTCTATGGTCTTAGGCAATGGACTGGTCTGTGGTAAAAAGTGATTTGCTTCCCTATCACATCCATGCCCTGAGGTTTGTGATTCTCAGTTCAGTCAAACCTTGTCGTCTGCCTTCAGGCCACACTGTCACTGAGAGCTGTGGGAAATGCCTTTGCAATAGCATCCTACCTAAATGGTTTTGAAGCAGAACCTCTTCCCTTAGCTCAAAAAATGACACCTTTGAAAAAAAAAAATGACACCTTTGTGGCTCACCTATTCTCTACTGTGGGGAGCACTGATGCTCCGTGTAGAGAGGGAGGGGTGCACCACCTTTCAGTGGGTGCAGGTGAGCACGCACTATGGTATTGCTGACTTTTGGGTGCACCAGATCTCAGAGCTTTGGGGGAGCATTCAGGTGCCAGCAGTGGTGGACTAGGTCAGGTAATTCCCACCCCTAGGCCCCTGGATGGTGTGCTTGAGTCCCGGGGGACCAGACTGAGGCTGGGCTGTGAACTGGTCCAGTGCTGGCTGTCATAGGGAGGGCAGGGTGGTCCCCTGGTCCTGAAGAATGCTCAGGCAGGGAAGGGTGGGTGCAGTGGGAGCCTACCTGTGGACAGAATGGGTCCCTCTCATGAGATTAGCAGAGGCAGGAAACTGTGGAGCCAATGAGCCTCTCATACCTCCCTCCCTGAGCTGTGACAGCAGTCTCTGTCCCGTCGAGGCACAAAAGTGCTCAGATGCCCAGCGTGCCATCCCTGGCCCTGCAGCAGCAGAAGTGCAAGAGGCGGCTGCAGCCGTGTGCTGGGCTCCCTCCCAGAATGGCTTCCGCGCTGCTAAAATGCTCTGGTAGGGGAGGGGCAGTTGTGTCATAGACTTGCCTCCAGGGAGGGTAGGCTGCTGTCCGTAGAGGCAGGTTTCCAGGGTGCAGGTTTCTCACCCACTTTCCCCCAAGGAGCACAAGAATGCCTACTCCCCTTGCTCCCTTGGTGGCCTTGCAGCTGTGGCTGCAGTGGCGTAGATGGTGGCCTTGGAGCAGGACAGGGACCTCTGGGGGCTGCGCTGTCTGAATGGCTCAGGGCTCAGATGCCTTCATCCAAGTTCCAGCAATGCTTCTGCGTGCTCTCCGGGTAGCTCCTCGCCTCCAGTCTGCGGGCCTGCGAGGGCTTAGCGGTTCTCCCATAGCTAGGATTTTAGTCCCTGGCAGAAGGGTGGAACCCCAGGACTCTCTCATTTATGCTTTCCCTGCATCAAGGTGCCTGTCCAGTCTTCCCACCAATCCAGGCTGAGTAGGGTGTCAGTTTTCACTCTTCTCCACTGTTCAACCTCTGTCATTTCTCTGTTGGAATTCAGTATTCTTTCTTCAACTATCTGAAGCATGAAAATCTGCTCCCTCACCTTAGCTTCTCTCTGTAGGAGAGCCACATGCTAGCTGTATCAGTCAGCTGTCTTGAAGAGAGCCCACCATAATATTTTTTTTAACATTTGAAGGATCTGATATTTTTAATTTGTGGTTTTTTTTTCATTGTTTAGTCTCATTGGAGTTTTATTAATTTCGTTAACTTTTCAAAGAACCTGATGTTAGCTCTATTTGTACATTTTATATTTTATCTATTTCCACTACTATTTTTATTATTTACTCTCTCCTAGATATTTTGGAACTAACTTGCTCTTTCTTATTAGCTTCCTAAAGTCAAAGCTTTTATAATGTCAGTTTTAATGGAGAATGATTAAAGACCTCTTCTTGAAACCAGAAGGTTTGTACTCCATGCAATAGGACAAGAAAAAAGAGAAAAGAAAGTCGTGCAGATTGGAAAAGTTGCCCCAAGCTCTTCAGTGTTCTCCGGCCAGCTGTGTGACTATGGGATTTCTCAGGGCTGCTCTAACAAATGCCCATACCAGGTGGCTCAAAACAACAGATGTTTATCCTCTCACGCTTTTGGAGGCCAGGTGTCTCAAGTCAGGATGTCAGCAGGGCCACACACTCTCTGCGGGTTCTGGGGAAGAATCCCTCTTTGCTGGCAGCCCTTGGCATTCCTTAGCTTGTAGCTGTGTCATTATAAGCTCTGCCTCCACCTTCTCGTGGCTTCTCTCTGTGCTTTCCCATCCTTCTGCACACAAACCTCCATCTCCTTTCTTTTTTGAAGACACTAGCCATCGGATTGGGCCAGCCCTCATCCAGTGTGGCCTCGTCTCGTGTTGACAACATCTACAAAGACTTGATTTCCTAAAAAGGTTGCATTCACGTGTATTGGGGGTGACGACTTGAATGCAGTTCAACCCGCTACAGTCCACCTGCCTCTGTTTCCCCCGTTCATGTCCTTTCCATGTACAAAATATATTCACCTCTTTCAAAATGCCCACAAGTCTTCACCTAGGCCAGTAGCATCAAAATAGTTCAAAATATCATCTAAATACCATTAACTCAAAAAATCCCAAATCTCATTATCTGAATCATTTAAATCAGGTATGGATAACACTCTGGGTATGATTTATTGGGGACCAAAATTTCTCTTTAACTGTGGACCTATGAAACCAAGAAAAATGTTACCTGCCTCCAAAATACAGTGGTGGAACGGGCATAGGACACACATTCCCATTCTAAAATAGATAAAATGGGAGGAATGGAGGGTTTACTTGTACAAAGCAAGTTTGGAACTCAGCAGGGTGAATTCCATTAGGTTTCAAGGCCTGAGAGTAACCCTCTATGCTCACTTCTCCGTCCTCTGGGCCCACGTGTGTTCCATGTATGTCAAGGGAATCTCTCCAGCAGACAAGGGGATTCTCCACCGATTCCTCCTGGACAGCCATCTCCATTCCTGGCTCCTGCCATGATGGCTGACCGGACCCCTCACTGCATGCTTACCCTGTCCAGCAGGAGGGTGTCCAGCCGTACCTTTGGGGCTCGCCCCAGAGCTTGTGTTAGCATCTCTTGTGATACGGTTACAGCGAGAAAGTTTTAAATCATTAAGTGCTGATTCCTTTTCTGTTAATTTCTGCGCCTTAAATTTATCTCTCTTCTCACAATTCATTACAAGCAGCGAGGAGAAACCAGGCCACACGTTATACACTTGGCTTGGAAATCTCTCAGCTAGATAGCCAAGCGATGGCTTACAAGTTCTAATTTGCCCACAAGGGTATTTCAGCCGATTCGCCCACATTTTTTGCAATTTTATAACAAGATTGCCTTTCCTCTCTTGCCCAATAATATGTTTTTCATTTCTTTAGACCTTATCAGAGATATCTTTAATATCTTTAATGTTCCTGTTTCTACCAACACTATGTTTGTGAAGACATAGGTGCTTGCTAAGACTATATATAGAAGCTTCCTCTACACTTCTCACTTCTTTTTGAGCTCTCGCCCAAATTTTCTTTAATGTCCAAATTTCTATAACAACCTCTTATAGGCAATCTAGACTTTTTCCATTATGTGCTTCAACATTCTTACAGCCTCTGCCCATTACCCGATTTCAATGTCAACCCCATATTTTAGGTGTTTCTTACTCTAGCATTCCACTTCCCGGTACCAAAAATCTGTAGCAATCTTCTGGGGCTCCATCATAAAGTACCCCCAATCAGGCAGCTTACAACGACAGAAATTCATTCTCTCACACTTCTGCAGCCAGTAAGTCTGAAATCATGATGTTAGTGGGGCCAAGCTCCCCCTGAAAACAGCAATCCCCCCTTGCCTCTTCTCGTTTGTTGTGGCTCTGGCAACCTCTGGCATTCCTTGGCTTGTGGCCGTGACACTCAGAGCCCTGCCTATGTTGTCACGTGGTCTTCTGTGTGTGTGTGTGTGTGTGTGTGTATATTTGTGTGTACATATCACCCTCTGCTTTATCACATAACATACCATTCGTGGGATATGGGCCTACCTTCAATCAAGTATGACCTTATCTTAACTTTATTACATCTTCAGTGACCTCATATCCAAATAAAGTCACATCCACGGGTACTGGAGTTTAGAACTCAATATCATTTTGGGAGGGTGTTGGTGTCAGCAATTCAACCCATCCAGCAGCCACAACTGCTTTTCCACATAGCCTGGCTGTTGTTTTCCTGGCAGTAGGGTGGCTGGTTGGTAGCCGATTATATTTCTTACACTGTTCATTGCACACAGACATTCCTAATAGCTTTGAGGGGGATGACAGGAAGATGTAAGAGAACTTCTGGCTTGAAAACCACAGCAACGTTACTTGTCTCTGGTGCCCCATCTCTTTGGGGCTGTACCTATCTTAGGCGATCACGCTGTGTGCCTGAACAGACAGAAGAGGCACCTTTCTTCACCAGTCATGTGCCTTTGGTGATGAAAAGTAAGGTGGGTGAGAGGTTTGGTTGGCTGCAAACCTCTCTGAACTGTTCTCATAGTTTCATTTTAATGTAGCAGAGAGCAATTTATTGGACTTAGAACTAGGCAACAAATTACCTGGAAACTTTTGAGCTTTCATTTTAGGCAAGTATGAACTTCCAAGAATCCTAACTGCTCTAGTGGTGATTTAGAAAAGATAATTTCCAGGAACAGCCAATCCTAGAACAATATCAGCAGAGAATAGTAAAGTAATTATGGGAAAGAGGCAAAAATCATTAGTAGAACAACATCCTCAGAATAGATTAAGATTGTGTGAAGAAAGAAAACCCAAACTTCAAAACACAGATGGTGGCTATGCTAGTTAAAACTGTTCCATGTCAAAGAGATACAAACGGAAAATAAATAAAAATCAATTCAGTAAAGCCAGTGGGATAACCCAGATACTAAGACCTGATAACAACACACTGTACGTATAGACACCAATAACAACAACAATAATAGATAGTATTCATTGAGCGTTTACTCTGTGCCACGTACTGTCCGAAGCACTTTACTTGTATTTACGTATTTCATTATTATGTCAGTCATTGGGGATATATGTTCAACAACCTTTTCAATTTCAAATACGAGGGAAATAAAGCACGGAGATGGTAAATATGGTCAAAGTATATTCAAGGTTGGAGCCTTGAAGAAACAGAAACACGATTCAAGCTCAGAAGTCTGGCTTCAGAGTCCAGGTTCTCATGCCATCCTGCCTCTCACAAATGCAGACCGGCGCATTAAGGAAAGTACATGTAAGAACCATAAGTCAAATTGTAGCAAATAAATCTTGCATCATATTAAAAGATTATTACACTAACCTCAGTGGCCTTCCCCTCTGCCATTGCTAATAGCATTCCAGATCAAAAGATATAAAAATATATGACTGTATTGATTGATATGCATATTAGTTAGGGTATAGACTAAGCTGTTGTAAAAAAAACCAATAAAATACAATGACTTAAATATATGTCTATGAATACATGTACACGTGCATATGTGTATGTATTATAAATGTACTTATGTATTTATTTATACAAATTATACATAAATATATGTATCTATGTATCTCCCCTACATAGCAGTCTTGAGGAAGAAAATAGTGGTCTTGGCTGGCAAATTGCTCTGCTTCTTGAGCTAATCCAGGCTTTCAGTCAGATAGGTGGGTGGACTTCTGAACTCAACAATTAGCTTTCGTATTGTGATCTAAGGTGGCTATTCCAGCTGTTGCTATTTTCCAACATTCCAGAAAGACGAAAGTTTATAGAAAGCCCAGAGAAAGTCTACAGAAAGGAATTACGGTTAAGGAAGTAAGCCAAATGTCGTTCACATCACTTTTGTTCACATTCCATTGGCCTGAAATTAGCTGCATGGCCTAATGTCAACAAAAGCTGGGAAATAGACTGTTTTGAAGTAGTTGTGTTTCCAGCTAAAACTTGGGGGACTCCATTACTAAAAGTTTAAAGTAGATAATGAAAATTTCCAGAATCTACCAAAATCCCTGAAGATACTTAATACAGACATTAAAAATTGACTGTACAATCTGATCAAAAAACTTAATAAGCAAAAAGAGGAGGATATACTTGTATAACTGAATATAGAACACCTAAAGCCAGGTGCAGTGGCTCATGCCTTTAATCCTAGCACTTTGGGAGGTGGAGGCGGGAAGAAAGCTTAAGGCCAGGAGTTTGAGACCTGCCTGAACAACATAGTGAGACACGGTCTCTAAAAAAAATTTTAAAAATTAGATGGGCATGGTGGCATGCAGCTGTAGTCCCAGCTACTCAGGAGGCTGAGGCAGGAGGATCACTTGAGCCCAGGAGTTTGAGGTTGCAATGAGCTAGGATGATGCTACTGCATTTAGTCAGGGCAACAGAGCGAGACTGTGTCTCAAAAAACAAACAAACAAAGAAAAAACAACCAAAACCACACACACACACAAACCCTAAAATGTCAGACCTTGTATTAAATGGTAAAACATTAGAATTTAGAATTTGAAAAAATTTTCATAGTATCATAGATTGAACTAATTTATCAATTGTTTTTCAGTTTCTTTTTCTACAGCGAACATGTTTAGTTTTGTAATACGGAAAGCAATTTTTAGAAAACCACTCTATGTAAAAGAAAAAATAAAATAATGCATAATTTGTTCATTATTTTCTATGAAAAAAATGAACAAATTATGTAGTTGGGAATCTATTGAATCCATTAATAACTGATCTGTCCATTGAACTTCTCCATGAAGCTAGTTTAAAATAGCAGAAGAGAATTCATACTTGCAGAAATAACCTCTGTTATATGTCTACAGAACTACGACTCCTCACCTTTCCAGAAATTTCTATATCCCGCTTTGCTTGTTGCACAAAATCTTGAATTGAAGTCAGCTACTCCCAGACATTACCTAAACGGTCCCCCTGCCCCGACCACATGCTTGTGTGCTGAGTCCACAGCTTCCTATGGAATGAGAATCACTCCAGGTCCTGCAGTCTCGCCTTGGGTGTCCCTCAGCAGTGAAGCCATTGACATCACTGGAATTTAAGTGCTTATAATTAAACTGCATATCTAGCACCTCATTAAAAGAAAAAAAAATAGGGAGCTCCTGTTGTCCTTTGGTGCTATCCCAAAAGGATCTGCTTCAATCAGGAGGCAAGAACAGGTTTATCAGCACGGCCAGAAGGGACAGCAACTTTGCTTTTATTAATAAAAGTGTAAATTAGATTCAGCAGAGCCAGTTGGGCCAGATGATAAGCCCCGAGGACTATGTCTGGAATGCTGAACCGGACGTGTTCTGCTGGCTTCCCTCTGGTTCTGGGAGACACACGTCACAGTCTGTAGTCTGTAGGGCTTTCCTGAGGCTGAAAAGGCAAAGAGACAGACACTGCAGGGCTGTGACACTGGCTTCTGTTTCTCTTCACAACACCTCTCTTTCCCCAGACTGCAGAGCTCTCTCTGCCCAGCTCGTTTCTTCCAAGAGTGAGGCTGGTGAAATCATTCACTTTGAGGCATTGTAGACTAAATATGTTCCCACTTGTAGGTCCATGCACATTTTTGACAGATATAGGGAAAGGTTAAATGTTTTACTTTAAGGAAGGGTTGCTAATATTGGGATTTCTTGATTCAGTAGGGTTTGTATCAGAGAAGTATTGGGCCAGGCCATTCAGAGAACCCACAGAGAGAGTATGATCCCAAGGCTGCTGGTTTTAACATATTTTTGTCACTACGTGATCCTTTGCAAGATGGATGTGGTGAAGCAGTATCTGGGAGTGCCAAGGGACACTGGCAGGGCTGTCGGTCTCATCTGTGAGCCTCCTTTGGCCTCAGTTTCCTCAGCTCTCGAATAGAATAGAGATAATATTTACTGCTTCTTAACATGAGGATAAGACAAGATCATGTATATGAAAACCCTTAGGAAAATCTTAAAGCATATACAGAGACATATAAAAGTATGGCTGTTGCGTTTCTGCTTTTCTGGAAAGTAGAGACACTTTCCTTCTTCTCTATTTATAACCACAGGAGGTGAGCAATGTTTGAGTCCCTGGTTGACAAATGGGGAAAAATGAGGCACAGAGAAGTTAAGTCACTAACTGCCCAAAGTCTCATAATTCATAAGTGGCCAGGCCAGGATTTAGGTGTGTGTGGCTCTGTTCACGGTGACACTTGAAATGCAGTGGCTTGGTCAGGCCAAGAAGTCAGTAAGTATTTCCCTATTAAAGGAATAAGCAAGTGAACAGGACAAGGTGCACAGGTGTTTGTGCCCCTCCATACACGCTCTGGAGCAAAGTGGGCTTGAAGAGAGAGAGAGAAATGGGGCTTAGAGGGTGGCTGAATAGCTAAGAATTTCTGGGTGAAGAGTTTACAGCTTCAGTTGAAGGGGGGTAGTCAGTGGTTTTAATTTTGCTGTTTTAACTTGATACCCCATAAGGCATCTCCCTGATTGTCTGATATCAGACAAAGTAAATTTTCCATCTCTCTTTTAGTATTGCAGGGCGAAAGGCACCTGAAACCAGTGTGGAATGTGTTCTCCTTGGGATAAAGGATGCTCTATCAGCTTTTTTCTCGGCCATGAGAGTGTAACACAGCAAATCTTTCCGATACTTATAAACACATAAACACATAAAGCGGACAATCTTTAAATGCTGATTAAAACACCTTGGGCTTTCCTTCTCTTCCTCAGTAACTATATTTACATCAGAGGAAGAAAAACGATTCAGTAGCGTTTTATAAAAGCCATTGAACAATAACAGATAAAATTTGAGTAGTATAAAGTTAGATTCACGAATGTTCTTATTAGTGATGTTTGTCTCTTAGAAATTTGTAGGCATTTATTTTAAGAAGTAAATTTTCTATACAAAATGTAGTTAGAAAAATGGTCTCATTTTAACTCATTAAAAGAATGTTTTACAAAGAGTACATGTACGCCCGGGGCTGGGGGCAGGGTGGGCCTTCTGAATCTGCACAGTGCATGTGCCTGGGAAAACGAGACACGGTAATAAAAGTGAGTGGTTGACTTGTCAGATAAAATTTATTGTATGAAGGTATGTAACTCAAAACCTTCCTACCCAAAATTCCTGGTGGATTGCCAAAAGTGCGCTTGAAGCATGGCATTAGGAAATCAAAAATATGTAGTTCAATAGGAGCCAATAGGCATTTATGGGCATCTCCTCTTCAAAGGAAGGTATTTTTCTGAAATGTAAAGGATTCTTTCAAGGGGATCATGCAGACATCTGCAATAATTCCTTTACATGGCATCATTATTAAGTTTCTTGAATTCCAGAATAGATTCAGGGTGACTGAAAAATTGATGAAAAATTCCAAGGACTGCAAAAGAACATAGAGCACAAATCCCTGGGCTCTTTAGCCACCCACGACCAGACTCGGTACCCTTTGCACCCATCTGCCTCCTCTCCCGGGACCCACAGGCGGCAGGGTGCAGCCGGCCTGTGCAGCCAGGACTCGGGAGCTGATAGAGAGCCCAGCAGCTGCAGGACAGGGGGAACGAGGGTTATTTATGGAGGAGGCCAGCTCGGGCAACGTCTGCTGTGGCGCTGCCTCCCATCTAATCAGGGATGGCTCGAAATAATTAAATCAACCACTCACCATGCAGTGGATGACCCACCGGAGTCTCCTCAAGTGTGAGCGAGGCTAAGATTAATGGCACCATTATCAGGAGCTCACGCGACACTTTAAAAATGTCTCATCAGCCATTTTCATAGCCACGAGCTGTCGTTTTTGTAATGGAAACAAAAATGTCACACGTCACAAGATGGATTTCTCTATGGAAATAGCAACGCGTCTTCCAAAGGGTTTACTTTTAATCTGGGTGATCATTGTTGTGAAGGGGCATCCAACAGAACTGCCTTTGCCTAGGAGTCAAGAGGAATCAGAAAATACGCCTATGTATAGGCGAGGATGGGCTCACGCCTTTTATATATTAATAATTTGGCAGAGTGTAGATGGATAAACAGATGAAATGCAGAATAAGAAATCATTCATTCTATCCCCACCTCTGCTTTAGAGGTGGTTTGGTGTAGACAGGTCAGTAAGCTTAAGGCTTAATTTTTTCATTGGTAAAAGCCATTAAGTCTGTATTCTAAGAAATTGTGGAATCATATGATTGAGGCACTGAAGAAAGACTGTTTTTAAATGATGTTGAAGTTATTGCATTTAGATATACAAATACCCCAAGTTTTATGATTATATGTATGTATGTATATGCATATATGTGTATGCACATATATGTATATGTACACATAGGCACGCACGTGCGCATATGTTGTTCAGTGTTGGCAGAGGGTTTTGGAGTCTGAGGGAGACAAACCGGCTTATGGACAAAGTGGAGCTGGCCTGCAGCAACTTCCCTCCGGTCACACATGTGTGATCCTGTGCTCATTATTACCTAGGGTTTGTGTTGGAATACACAGTGGCCAAAACCATTAGAAAAGCAGAAAAGTGGGCTGCGGTTCTAGATATTTTGATGTGCTAGATTAGACTAATAGTAAGAGAAGCAGAGCAAACTTACCACTCTGGTTTTGGGCTGGAAAGGAAATTTCCTTGTAGGGCCTCACGTGGCCCCTGCACATGCACAGGCTGGACGCTGGGACGCTGGGATGCCGGCCGGAGGCTGAGAGCTAGGAGTCCCCTCATCAGGGCACACGGCGTCTGCTAGTGAGACCATAACAGCTGATGCCAGTTTTTAATTGGGCAAAGGTGTGGTGCACAGAGGATGTTTGAAATTCATTTTCATGCCTGTTTATTACGGGCAGTGAATGCCCTGTGGCCACTCCCGGGTTTGGGATTTCCATGTCTGTGCAGCACATGGCCCTGTGTCACTTGGGACGAGCTCTGCTGGAAGTTACACTCTCCTCTCTGTTTGTCTTCTCTGTCCTTCCCTTCCTTCTGGTAAGTCCATCAAGTATGGTACACCTAGCACTGAGTGGAAAAAAGAAAAAACCATGATCTAAGTTGTCCCCCATTCCCCTGCCCTCTTCCCCCGAATGTTTTTCGTTATTTAAAATAAATAAGAAATGCCTCCTGACCACCTGAGCCTGGCTTTGGGACGCCCTCCCACCTCGGTTCCACAACAATCTGTGCATATTTCCACTTCTGTGATCTTCATTTGTATATGTGACTCTGACTTCCACGCTGGACTGCCAGCTCCTAGAGTACCAATGTCTCTCCCAGCCTTGCTATTTCCAACAAATTCTTTGTTCTCTCTGCCATAGGGAACGCAACAAATGCCTGCTAAATTAACCAAAGAAATGAAAGTGCAACTACGAACAATGTAAGAGGCAGTTGTCCATTGCCAGGAAAGTTCCTTATGTGGACGGGATGTCTAATAGAATACAGATCTCTCAGTGGGAATTATAATCGTGCTGGTCCTTCACTGGGATTTTTAGAGACAAGGGACAGTGAGGCAAAGTTGGGTGAGCTGGGGGAGGGCTGAGTTCAAGAGCGTCCTCTCTGCCCCCCGCCCCTGCCTTCCCCAGGACACCCTTCCTCCCATTCTTTGTAGGGTTCTGTTTTCTGTCCTATGTCCATTATTTTTAGCACCCACAAGGCTATATTCATGTCTTCTCCACCCCATCACCAATTTCTCAGGCCGAATACAAAGCTGATGTCCTCACAAGGACAGGGAGCCACCTGGGCGCGACTGTAGGCCCACACCTGAGACGGCCATGCGACCAGGTAGCGCCGTTCACCATCTGGCCCTGCCCTGCCTGTCGCCCATGCTGCCTGTGCGCGCGCTGGCATCCATGCCCTTCTTGTACGTTGTCCCCGCCCGTAGGGAAATGGCAGACAATTGAGAAGCCTTGCCCCTGACCACACAGATGCCACTGCGGTCTTGCCCGTGGCAAGGTTCCTCACACCCACGTGTAAAAGGACTGCTTAAAACTGCCACTGGCTGGGGGCACACTATGTGCCAGACACGCCTTGGTGCCTTAAATGCATTATCTCATATAATCTACACAGTCACCCTTTCAAAAGTGAGAAAATGGAAACTTAAGGAGGCTGTGTGAACCTTCCCAGGGACAGATCTGTAAATGAGAAGTGCAAACCCAGCTCTGTCGGGCCCCCAAGCTTGGGATTTTTGCAATGGGCAAAACCCTTTTTCCCTTCCAGGTATTTCTTCCTACTGGAAATAAAATACTTGGCCCATTACTGAAAATTCTATTTAGTGATGCATATTTATTTGACTTACATTTAATCAATAAAAATTTAATATTGATACTAATATTGAACAGCTTACATTGTTAAATTTAAAAAGGTTTTTAAAAATGTTTTACAAATTTAAGTGTATCTATTTATATCTTATTGCCCAACTAGATTTAGTAAATGATTCACTTTGACTTTTTTCCCCAAATTCTCATAACTGAAAATATTTAGATCTTTTATTGGTGTAGAAGTTCACAGTTTCAAAAGAGCAATGTCAAAATTGGGAAGCTAAAAAGTTTAGGGAGAGGGATAAATTTATTATGCCAGAAAATATGGCCAATATTCATTTGTCTATTGAAACAGGTTGAATATTCTGTTTCTTTGCATAAATACTGACCAAAATAATTATTGCTGCTTGAATATAACAGCAATAATTCCTTTCCTTGCAATTTTACTAACTACTAATAGCAAACAGGCTTTGAGCTATTTTCCAAACACTTTTTGTTACGGATTTTGTATTTGTCTCAGTTTGGGTTGTAGAATCAGATATCTGGTCAAATCCAAGATCACCTATTTGCTTGGTATAAGACTTTGGACTAGTTACATCATTTCTCTGTGCTGCAGTCTTTTCATTTATCAAATAGGACTGTTATTTGGATCAATAGAAGCATTTAGAACAGTGTTTGATACATTGTACTAGCTCAATATACATTAGTATGTGTATTATTTGAATAATAATAATACAAAAGCTAGATATTATTTGGTAATCAATGATTTATGTGTTCATCCTAGTTAGGAATTTTGGCCATTTGGATGTATAAAATTTGAAATATACTGCTGGAATCCAAAATCAGTTTTATTTACTAATGATTAGTAATAAAGGCACAATGTGTTCCTTATCCAAGTAGCTTATTTGCTTAAAATGTAAAGAGTGGTTTGTTAATTTTTCTTCTTTGCCGTGTATATGTGTGTGTATATGTATACACAAAAATTACGAAATGATTTAGTCTCATGTGAAATGTGAGTGTGCTGCGGAAACTGAGTTCTAACATAGGAATGTGTTTGATGCCCTGAAATCACGAATTGGCCAAATTTGTTCCTTGTGACCAAGAGGGAGCTCTCCACCTCTCCCCACCCCAGAGAGCAGAGTGGAGAGCAGCCCTTTGTCCCAGGCCAGCCTGTGCTGTGGTGCTGGGCTGCTGGTGACTTACCGAGGCCACCCACGTCCAGAAAAGCACGCTGGGAGTGAGTGTAACTTAAGAACCTGGAATAAGCCAAGCAGCATTAAAAACACTTAGCTTAAGGGACTTACTGAATGATTCCATCCTATGGTTTATTCCCAGGACTTCCCTGAATCTGAAACTATGCAGCCAAAGCTGGAATATGGACAAGGGTGGGTGGGGAGGGAAGGGGACTAGGACCCCCGCCAGAGATAAAATTACAGGGCTAACGAACTTCCCCGTGTCCTAGCATACTGTTACCAGCCCGGAGTGTGGTGTTGTGCATGGGGCGCTAGTTAGGCTGTGAAAAGAATGTGAAGTTCAGACATTGCTACCACGTGCGTGTCGAGGAGAAACAATGACATATATCATTTTAGCCTGTTGGTCACAGTGACTATTTTTTAAAATAAATCAGTGGGAATACCAACGAAGGAGGAATGAATAATTGCTAAGTGCATTGTGCCCTCTTTAACCAGAATTGAGCTCAGGCCATTAATCTGAAATCCGAAACCTAGGTGTATGTTACATATTGCAAGATTCTTTTATTTTCTTTTTGTATAAATTGAAGATGTACAACATGATGTTTTTGTATAGAAAGAAAAATACTGTACGATTTCACTTATATGTGGAATTAAAAAAAATGTTGACTATATAGAAACAAAGCAGAAAGGTGGTTATGGGGGTGCGAAGGGGAAGGTAATGGGGAGATACAGGTCAAAGGTTATAAACTTGCAGTTATGGGGTATAAATAAGCCTGGAGAGCTAATGTACCACAGGAGACCTGGAGTTAGTAACACCATGTTGTAATTTGAAAATCTGCCAAATTCTTTTCAATGTCTTAAGAAAAAAGTTTTCCCTATGATAGGGTTAAAAAAAGGAATTTTAGGAAATAATTTTGGCTAATGCTTTCCTAACCCAAATTTTCTTTGATATCGGCTTCTATCTGATTCCATTTCAAGCAGTTGCATCACTACCATTTTGGAGAAAATATTTTCATGACATCAAGAAGTGATTTGGAACAGGAAATCAGCCCTGATAATCCACAGATAGAAGCTGTTGTGAGCAACTGAATGGATTTGAGCCCACATGCCTGGGCATGTTTTATTTTGGGCCAAATTAGGAAAAGAGGTTTATTTGTGTACTTCAGTGAACATGCGCTAGGTTTTAGGGAACTGTTAATCTCTTGGCCTTCTGGGATTATTTGGTCATTCATTACAGGTATCAAAGCAGAAACTAAATTCTGCCGTATCGTGAAGCTTGGCCCATTCAATTGGAAAAATCTTAATGATCAAGAAACCATGTGTTTTTACTCAGATATGTTTTATGACATGGCTGTAAAATCTTGTCTCAAATAGACCTACCACAGCCTTGCATTGTTTCACAGACAGTAATAGGGCTTGCTTCTAAAATGCCTTTGTATTAAGTCAAAAATACTGATGAAAACTAGAGAGCTTCGCAGAGGAATTATTTATGACTTTTTTTTATTACCAACACTAAGGATCTTGAAAAACACTGTGCAAGCCCAAGCGTTAGCTTCGAGTCTGTAGAAATTCTAGCACTGGGTGTGTGTTGGCCACGGGGCTGTGCAGAGACAGCCCGCCCGGGTCACCATTAGCAACTGTGTTCAAAGGTTTCTGACTTGGCACAAATGGCGTTCTAGAAGGATTAACATGTGATATGCCTGCTATCAATCTAGAAAAAGTATTTTCCATAACATTTGCAGGAGAAAAAGGACTAAATTGTTGTTCTGACTCAGATTGTCTTTCACAGAGAAAAAAAAAATTAAAAAGCATACCGTGGAAGTTGCAGAATTCTTCTCTTAAGGAGAGAAAGTTCTGTTAACTATGTTAATCAAACAAAAGATTAAGCTACATATGACATTTTGAAAATATGATATGATTTTATAACTCTTTGCCCCTTAGCTTCCCTGTCAATTCATCATCACTGATTTTCTCAAGAAATTCTCAAAAATTTTCCTCAAGATCAGGAACTAGAATGACTATTCACAGATGGTCTTTAGCTGCTGACTTTAATTTTCTGCTTTTGATTCACGTAAGGCATGGTCTGGTCTTTATTCCTAAAACCTCAGTTGTTTCTGGGGAAATGCCACAAAGACGTTTTCTGAAACAGGATCAGCTTCACTTTTACCCTGCTCAGACACTAAAACAAAGCGCTGTAAGAAATAGTTTTATGCATGTGATAGTTACTCAAAACGTGTAGTGATCCCAACTCCATGCCAGGCACCATGCTAAGGGCTGCGTACGTTTTGGCATTTATCATGTGCCAACCCTGTAATCTCATTAGTTATCAAATAAGATTTGAAATAGTGTTGAAAATGGGTACTGTGGCTTGGAATGCTTCACTATTCACAGCACAATTAGCGTTTTGTATACAGTGAGTGTCAAATGAAGAGTTAACAGAGTGATGGAAAACAAAAACAAATGAAAAGTCTTTTCTCAAGAGAGATATCATACAAGGTCAACTCAATCGTATTTTTGAAACTCCCATCCAAGTACTAACCCTACCATGCTTAGCTTCTGAGATCCGCGCGTTCAGGGTGGTATGGCTGCAGACTCTTGAGCTGTGTACGCCATACCCTGACCTGCTCCTGAACTTACGCCAGGAATTGCGCCTCACAAAGTAAAGTTACTGGAGGGGAAACTACCTGTCGCAGGCTGCATTACAGCCCCCAGAATTCATATGTTGAAGTCCTAATCTCCAGAGCTTCAGAATGTGACCGAATTTGGAGACAGGGTCTTCAAAGAGGTAATTAAGGTAAAATGAGGTCATGAGGGTGGGCCAAATCTAATAGGACTGATGTCCCTATAAGAAGAGGAAATGAGGACACAGACACGTGCAGAGGAGAGACCATATGAAGTCACAGGGAGAAGACAGTTGTCTACAAGTTAAGGACAGAGGCCTCAGAAGGAACCAACCTTGCAAACGCCTTGATCTCAGACGTCTACCTTCCAGAACTCTGCGACAAAAAAGTTCTGTTATTTAAGCCACTCAGTCTATAATACTTTGTTATGGCAACCCTAGAGAACTAATATACTAATATTAAACTCTCTGTGACTTTTGAAACATGCGATAAAAGGATTTAATATATATATATATATACATATATATATATTTCTTTTCTTTATTTTTCCCTCAGCTATCCTATCTGTATGAGTGCATATATCAGTGCACACGGATGATAAGTTAAGCTTTATAAAGAGCAGCGCCAGCATTCGTCTATCTTAGGGATACTTGAGGCTAGTGTGTCCAGCGGCAGCCCTCTGTCGCGGAGATCTGGCTGTGGGCATCACAGTGAAGATCCGCATTCCCAGGAGGGGCAGGGCCAGCGCACACTGCGGAACTATGAAGAAAGGCGTTGCCCTAGTGCGAGAGGCTCTGAGCACGCTTTGCAGGATGCGGACTTCCATATTGGAGTCAACTGGTTTCCAACATGCCTTTCTTGAGAATGAGCTGCCTTTGGTGGAGCCGTTGAAGGGGGTGAATTTGACATGGCAGTGGGGAACTCTTTGAGTTGGCTAGCCATAACCCAGAAAGCTTTGTTAGCGACATCACGCACCCAACAACCGCTCGGACTTGACTGGGTAGGAAACAACCGTAAAATAAACGCCATGCAGAAAAGACGCTGATTTCAGCCCCTCTTTCTAGTCCATGCGAGACCATCCCGCCACGCCTAGAAGGCTGGTGTGGCGCAGAGATGGCAGCCGTGTGCGTCCCGGCTGTTCTGACTGAGCGACTTAGTGGCGGTGCCAGTAATCCCCCCGTTCTTGCCTTTCTTACAACAACAACAGAAAGCAAGGATGCGCTCCCTGTCTGGGGCTCAGCGAGGACCTTGCAGCAAGCGTCCTCTCACGCAACAGGGTCTGTCTCCCCTGTCTTCCTCTCTCACCGGCTCTGAGGGAGTCTGGGTTGGAAAACCGCTATAGAAAGTATTCAGATTTATTTACCAATCTGGAGGAACAGGAGTGAGACTCGCTGGAGAGGAAAGTGCTTCATTCAGGCCCAAATCAGTAGAGTTAGCGTGGAGGTTAAATCTTATTGAATGCAGTTCAGTGGGGGCGTAAGGCATTTTGTGTTTTAAAAAAGAATATTATTAAAATCTTTCAGATACATTATCCATTCTTTGTTGAGGGGGACTCGCTCTTGTCTTTGATTCCTGGACCACTGGCAGTGGCTCCTGCACCTGTTCCCTTCCCTTGCTTCATGGTGGCTAGCCTTCCAGAATGTTCTACACCTCTGATGCCATCTGGGTCCAGTGACTTGGGCTATCAGTTACTTGGGTTCCTGAGTGAAACCTTCTGGCTCATGATTCTCCAGTGGCTTCTTATGGCCTCTTCTGTTAAACCTCTATTAGCGTTCCACGTCTATGCCTCAAGGGCCCCTTAGACAACTGCCTTTCTCCTCTCTTGCCCATTTATTCCCTGATGTGCTCCTTGCAGGTTGCTCCAGTGCCGTGCTCCTCACCACGCCATCCCTTGCTCTTAGGAGCGCTGGACACTTTACCCAAGGACGCCTTTCCCCTTCATCTTCATTTCCTCGGGTCCTTGCGGTGACCTGCCCCTGATGACATCCTCTTGTGCACAGCGTGCTTCCCTCGGGTATGTGTAAGTAGTAGTTCTCAGTGTGTTAGAGTGCTTCTCCTGCTGGCTCACGTCTGTCATCACCATCTCACTGCGTCTTGTATTTAAGAGTTGGCTTTGGAACAGGCAGACATGGGTTTGAAACCCAGCACCGCAAGCTCTGGCTCTGTGAGCCTTGAAGACTTGCTCAAACTCCCTCATCCCCTTTATCTACAATGTGCAAATAATGACCATCCCCCTAGGACAGCAGCGTCTGGGCTGCTTCATGACTGTGCAGCCAGTGCAGGTGCACAAGGCCCTGAACTAGGAAGGACTCTCACTCATGGGCATTAAGGCTCTCTGGTCCCTGTCTTGAAATTTTAATAATTTTACCTTGAGATGTGTGTTTTGTAAGTGAAGTCTGATGGGACAGTGGAGCATGGGGTGGGGCAGCTGCGGGCCTCAGCTCACTGGGTCCTTCTCCCTAGCTTCCTCGTCTTCCCAGGACTGGTTTCCAGCCACCTGCTCTCCCACCTTCCATGGTGGTCGCCCCAGGGCACACCTGGCCTCCCACTCCCTGGCCCACAGTGGGCGCTGCTGCAGCAGCCATCCTCATCACGCCTAATGGTGTCACTGCCTGTGCATGCAGCAGGTGATTGCACAGGTGAGCAGGTTGCTAGTGCGTACGGCGTGGCTTAGGGTGCCCAACCACCATGGCTTGGGACTGCGGGCCCGTGACAAGGGGGTGCACGTGGGTCTGGAGGCTAGCAGGAGGGTGATAGGTGGGGGCCATGTTCCTGGTCACCTGCGAGGATCTGCCCTTGTCCAGGGATTGTCCCTATATGTGAGAGAGTGCAACATCAAATAGCAAACAGAAAGCACCACAAACAGTTGAGGGATAATGGGAGAAAGGCAAAGGCTTTATATGTCAGTACAATTAAATAAGGCACTTTTATCCTGCATTTTTTAAACAAGGGGTCCCACATTTTCAATTTGTACTAAGCTGCAAATTATGTAGCAGGCCCTCCATAGAATTAGTTGAGAATTAAATGAAATAACACATGCTAAGCATGTGGAAAATACTCAGCAATAGGTCATTTTTATTTTTATGAGTGCGTGTCTAGTCTCCCCAACCATACTGTGATTTCCTTGAGAGCCAGGGTTCTAATGCCTGCTAGTTTTCCTGCTTCCTATTTGTCTAGGCCAGAGCCACTCCTGATATACAGCTATTGTAGGGGTAAAAAAATGCTGTGTCCAAAGTTGTTAAACTAAAGCCTGTGGGAGGACTTCATAAGGACTACTGCCTGAAATAGTAAGAAAATTGTGTGTGATTTTGTAGAGAATTTTTATTTTCATTTTTTAACAATCTATAAATTTCAGCATTTTCTGAGAGGGCCTTATGACTCCAGAAAGATTAAGGATGACTGCATTTAAGCTTTAAGAAAGAACACAGATCATGGGCAGCAAAGAGAGATAGCTCATCAGAACCACGTCTGCCCTTGCTAGGGAAGCGTTGAGGAGCAAAGTTTCACTAAACATCCCTTTAATTATTCAGAAACAGAGGACTGCCATGAAATTTAGTTTATCATTTCTCAGTCAAATAATTCACATCTTCTTAAAAATATCATTTTGCTCTTAAATCTCATTATTTAAAAAGGAGAAAATTATCTTAGATTCCTTTGTAACACATTATATGTAAGACAGCAATTCCAGCATTCATTTTCCTGGGCTATTTGACTAGAGCAGAAAATGGGGTTATATACCAGGTGTTACCAGAACTTCTCTCCCATTAAATGACACTGCTCTGAGGAAGCTGGACTGAGAGATCTGTGGCCAAGAGCTGTAATTGTAAATATCATTATCATTGAAATGAACATTTCAACAACCATTCACACATCCTTTTGACTTTCACTAGAAATGACATGCATTTTTATATAGTAAAAAACAAAAGTGTCATTTGAAAAACATGGCAATTTTAATTGTATCATTTTATTAATTTTAATCATATTAAATCACATTTGATTGCATCATCATGGACTAATCATGTTTGATGTGCCTAGTAAAATGTTAAAGTTTCTTTTTAGAAAGTTTTCATAGTATTGAAACCCAGAGTTCTGTGACTATTGGAACAAGATGGTAGAATCACCTAAAAAAGTTTGTATATGTTTAATTTTGATTGAAAATATATGCGATGTGTTTTCTGTGTCATGTTGCAATAAGCAAACCTGTGATTTCAACGACCATGTCTTATTTCCTGTGTTGCTCACAATTCTGTCACTCTTCTGATCCTTGCAAGAATTGTCTTCCTTTCTGGAATCTTTGGAAATGGTGTGGGAAGCTGATGTTTGCTCTTATCAACCATTCTTATACTATCCTTGCTCTGAGGGGAAATCAAGCACTTTTTCATTCGCAAACAGAGGAAAACCCGAGGTGAGAGTCTGAGGAGTGTGATCATTGCAGCTCAGGGGGTCATTCCATTCTGAACTTCTTTGCTCACTTGATAGCCTTTGCACAGAGGTTTGCAGACAATTTCTGGATGTTGTCTCTGAGTTCAGATTCTATTTTATGATTTCATATGGGTATTCCTTTCAACAAATCGTGCTGTGACCCTGAGCTCAAGTTACCCAACTCAAAAAAAGAAAATTAAAAATAGAGTTGATGAAGAGCAACAGCATTTACCTTTAAAAAAGGTAAATCAAAATCAGGGATAGATTCATAGCATTTGCCTCAAAATTCTACATTTTAATTAGAGATAATATAATTAGAAATAAGTCATTTTCATTGATATTTCTAGATATGTTATTATACCGAAGAAAATTATTACTGGGTCCTAAGAGATATTTTTAACTTCTTATTTTGAAATAAATTTAAATTTACAGAAAAGTTGCATATACTCTTCACCCAGCCTCCCATAATTTTAACATCTTACATAACCACAGTACAATTATCAAAACTAATATATTATCATTGGTACCACATTATCAACTAAATACAGATTTTATTAGCTTTTCTCCCATTTTTCTACTAATGTCCTTTTTTCTGTTCTAAGGTCCAATGTAGAAACTCACACTGACCTTAGTCTTGCTTTTGTCTTTCATGACCTTGATGCTCAAGGTGTACTGGTGAGTTATTTTATAGAATGCTCTCTGATTAGGCTTGTTCTATATTTTTTCATTATTGAATTGAAGTATACCTTTTTTGGCAAGAAGGTCACATGTATCTTCCTTAGTGCATCATATTAGAGGCAGATACTGCTGGGCTGTTTTAGTAGCAGTGATATTAACCTTGATGCTTAGTTGAGGTGGTGTCTGTGGGGTTTTCCATTATAAATGTACTCTTTTCCATTTATCATTAATTGATAAGTGTCTTGGGGGGGTTACTTTAAGACTATACAATGATTTTGCTCTTCCTCAAAATGCCACTCATGTCCTTTGCTGAATCTTGCCTGCAACAATTATTGCTGCGATATTCGCATGTTGATTGTATATTTTCTACATTCCTTCTATATTCATCCACTGGAATTCTATTATATAAGGAAGAGCTCTCCGTCTTCTCCTATTTGTTAATATATTTAATTGTTTACTTATGTCAGTATGTTGGCTTCATTTATTTTATTCCATGGGCTGTACTAGTATTTATTTTGTTGCTCAAGTTATTCCAGCTTTGGCCATTGGAAGCTCTTTCAGGTTGTCTTCTGTGCCTTCTTAAGATGCTCTCATTCTCTCTGAAGCACTTTCTCAATCTGGCACCAAAAAATGCTCCAGATTCACCTTGTATTTTCCTTGCCCATGTCTTGGAACGAACTACTTCTTCAAAGACCCCTGATAGGTATTAAAATAATGATTTAAACTTAGTTTGGGAACCACTTGATGATAATAGGTACTAGCCGTTGATAATGTTCTACGTGCTATCATTTCTTTGAAGCCTAGGAACATCACAAGAAACCCCTACAATAAGTTTGATTATTGCCATTTTGCTGATGAGAAAACAAGTAAGAAAAAGAGCAAGTAAATTGCCCAATATCTTACACTCATAAAGGAAGGTGCTAGAATTGCCATGGAACTCTTCCAAGCTTCAACACCTGACTCCTCTCACCTCTCCTGAACTGAAACAAAATATCGGAAACTACTATTATCGATTTGTTGACTGGCCAATATTTAAAAACAGTGAAAGGCAGAGTAAAATAGTTTTGCCAAAACCAGTGTGCCAGTTCTCTTTTTTATGAAATAAATCTTCAGTTTTGACCAAAACATGCCCCATCTTCATCTGGAATAGAAAGCTGTGAAGATTGAGTTCGAGTTTGAAATTATAAAACAATCAGAAGGAAATATACTTAAGTCACAAGAGAAATATTTCTGGTGACAGAGTATACCCAAACACAGAGAAATATTTTTATACTGAAGTTAGGGAGAAGCAAAAAAGGGGGAAATGAGACTTTTTATTCCCACTAAGCACTACCATTTTTGAAAACTCCAAGTTTCATCCATCAGCCTACATCCTATGAAGAATGGTAAATTCATGTAAAAAGGAATGTTCTTTGGACTACCATAAGTTTTTCTTACCCATTTTCCTTTGATTGGGCAAAAGATGACAGTTTATAATAGAATAACAGGCTATGGTAACACGGAAAAAACATAAAATTTAACTTTTATGTATTTCCAACTCCTGGTCACATGTCAAGGGGATTTAAAAAGGATTAAGTGAGAAATTTATAGCTTTGTACAATCACATTTACAGCAATAATATTAAAGCTTTCAAAAAGATGAAAAAGGAAAAATTACAATGTCAGATTTTTTAGGTCTGTAATCTGCCATGGGGAAGAACTACTGTGAATGGGTGTGTGCATACATAGAATCAGTTTCTGGGAAAAGGGAGGTTGAAGTGACAGAAGACAAGTCTGCTTTCTCACTGTTTGAGGAAGGAAAGAACTCTTTGTACAGTGTGGCAAACGAATAGCAGGAGATCCATGTGTAGAACTTCACATTCAAGTTTCATTTCTGAGTTAAATATATGATTTGATAAATTCCAGAACTTTCCACCATTTCCTTACATGACTTTGAAACCAGTGGGCAAAATAAAAACAACAGGCAACTGACAGTTATTGAGTAGTTATTGGGGACATCTTTTCTTCAGGACAGCATATATTGAATAATGAAAAAAATGCATACCTGAATAAACAAGGTGAATTTTCTGCTTTTAAGATACCTTAAAAAACAGATAAACTGTAGGAGATAGACATATATATCTTATGCAATGGAGTCATGCATATATACATTGTGTGCTTATATATATGTGCACATAAAATTTAACATACAGTGAATATGTATGTGTATATGCATACTTTATCCATACTTGTATATATTGTATTTCACATATATTGTTATCAGTTACCTTTGAGAGTTAAGCATATATTTATGTATATCATTTATATATCATATATATGAAAATATATTAAAATATAATAATACATTTATATCTCCTGTATATAACTATATATATTATAGATTTATGGATATAAATATTTTATATGTATATTGTCACTTGTATGTGAAAGCTAGTTGATAGCCAGCATCTTGATGCACAGTTCTTTAAAAAGCAATGATGATTTTGCCCAGTACTAGAAAACTGATAATTCAATTTTCTATTTTTGCTTCTATCAAAATGAAAAAGAAAGAACTCTGGCAATTAAGGTGTGATTTGAAGAAATATTAATTAATACTTCTGGTTTTACTGACAGAAAAGTTGCATATGTTCCCACCCCTGTGCAGAGCAGAGGTCTGCAGACTTGTCCTTGCAAAGAAAGAATGCCACACACACCTTAGGGTTATACGAGGCCAAGGGCAGACAGTGGTGTGAGGGAGGAATAAAAAAGTATTTTAATGACTGAAATAGGAAAATAACCTCTTTTGTTTTAGAAAACACCTTGAAGAGTCACAACCTTAGTGTGATTGGGGAGGGAAATATTAAGGCCCCAGGATAGTAATCAGGGGATGGGTAACATAAGAGGCTATTTAAAGGGGGAGTGAATCAGAGACTGAGAGAGAGGGGAGGGAGGCAGGAGGTGGCTGCACTGCCACGATAGCCCACTGCTTGTGCTAGTGAGAAACTGTCCAATGACTTATAAAAAAGGAGCAACTATCATTTGAATTTAAATTATTTGTTGGATGTTCACCAGCCTTATGTCAGCAGGAATAGGAAAGTGAGCCTGAGACTAGAAACTTAAGAACCAGGGATTCACAGGGATCTGGAAGAATGATGGAGACAATGAGAAGGGGTTTTGAGCCAATTTTAGCAAAATCTCAGACCCATATCAAGCACTGAATTGAAACAGCAATAAAAAATCTTCCAATTAAAAAAATCCCCGGACCAGATGGTTTCACACCTGAATTTTACAAAACCTACAAAGAATAACTGGTACCTATACTGCAGGAATTATTCCACAACATTGAGAAGGATAGAATCCTCCCCAACTCGTTCTATGAAGCCAGTATTACTTTGATCCCAAAGCAAGGAAATACACACCAATAAAAGAAAACTACAGACCAATATACCTTATGAATATAGATGCAAAAATTCTCAATAAAATCTTAGCATACTGAATTCAGCTGCACATCAAAAAAATAATTCATCATGACAAGGTGAGCTTCATCCCGGAGATGGTTCAACGTATGCAAATCTATAAATGTAGTTCACCATATGAATAAGAGCAAAAACAAAGACCGTATGATCCTCTCAATAGATGCAGAAAAGGTATTGGACAAAATTCAGCACCCTTTTTGGATAAGAACTCTTAACAAAATAGGCATAGATGGGACATACCTTAAAATTATTCAAGCCATGTATAACAAACCGACAGCCAACATCATACTGAACAGGGAAAAATGAAAACATTCCCACTTAGAACTGGAACCAGACAAGGTTGCCCACTATCTCTGTTCTATTCAACATAGTGTTGAAAGTCCTAGCCAGAGCAATCAGACAAGAGAAGGAAATCAAGGGTATCTAAATTGTAGCAGAAGATGTCAAACACTCACTCTTTGCTGATGATATGATATTATATCTAGAAAACCCCAAAGAGTCAACCAAGAGACTCCTGGAATTGATAAATGATTTCAGCAAAGGCTCAGGATACAAAATCAATGCACACAAAATAGTAGCTTTCATATATGCCAATAACAGTTAAGTCAAGAATCAAATCAAAGACTCAATACCTTTCACAATAGCATCAAAGAAAATAAAATACTTAAGAATATATTTAACTAAGGAGGTGAGAGATCTCAATAGGGAGAACTACAAAAAACTGAGAAAAGAAATTGCAGAGTATGCAAATAGATGGAAGACCATATCATGCTCATGGATCTTCAAAATCAATAGTGTTAAAATGTCTGTACTATCCAAAGTGATCTATAGAGTCAATGCAATCCCTATTAAAATACCAACATAATTTTTCTCAGATCTATAAAGAATAATTCTACCCTTTTATGGAACTAGAGAAGACCCTGTATTGCCAAAGCAACCTTAAGCAAAAAGAACAAATTAGGAGGCATCTATTTACCAGACTTCAAGCTATACTACAAGGGTACAGTAACCAAAACAGCATGATACTGGCACAAGAACAGAGTCACAGACCAATGAAACAGGACTGAGAAACCAGACATAAAGCTATCCTGCCATCTGATCTTTGACAAAGAAGACAAAAACATACACTGGGGAAAAGAATCCCTATTCAATAAATGGTGCTGGGAAAATTGGACAGCCACATGTAGAAGATTGAAACAGGATCCACATCTGTCTCCTTTCACAAAAATCAACTCATGATGGATGATAGACTTAAACCTAAGGCATGAAACTATAAGCATTTTAAAAGAAAATGTTGGAAAAACTCTTGTAGACATCAACCTAAGCAAAGAATTTATGAAGAAGACCCCAAAAGCAATCACAGCAACAACAAAAATAAATAAATAGGACCTGATCAAATTAAAAGGCTTTTGCACAGCCAAAGGAACAATCTTTAGAATGAACAGACAACCTATAGAATGGGAGAAAACATTTGCAAGCTACACATCCAATTCTAGCTGATAGCTAGAATTTGTATAGAAATCAGGAAAATCAGCAAGAAAAAATCAAACAACCCCATTAAAAAGTAGGCAAGGGACATGAACATAAACTTTTCAAAAGAAGACAGACTAATGCCCAACAAACATATGAAAAATTGCTCAACATCTATAATCATCAGGGAAATGCAAATCAAAACCACAATGAGATATCACTTATCTCCAGTGAGAATGGTCTTTATCCAAAAGTCCCAAAATAATAAATATTGGCGTGGATTTGGAGAGACAGGAACACTCATACACTGCTGGTGGGACTGCAAACTAGTGCAACCTCTGTGGAAAGCAATATGGAGATACCTTAAAGAGATACAAGTAGATCTGCCATTTGATCCAGTAATCCCATTACTAGGCATCTACCCACAAGAGCAAAAGACATTCTATACAAAAAAATCTGCAGTCGAATGTTTATAGCAGCACAATTCACAATTGCAAAGATGTGGAAACAACCCAAGTGCCCATCAATACATGAGTGGATTAATAAAATGGTGGTATATGTGTGCCATAGTGAAGGCTTTTTTGAAGAATCGGTGGGAGTCAATGAACACAACAGGCTGCCTTGTGGGAGAGTGGCTGAGGTGTTGAGTTTATGTGGAAAGGTACAAAAACATACCTATGCTGTGATTTCACCCATGAACAGAAGAAAAACCAACATTTATTGAACCAGAATCTGTGTTAAGCACCATGGTAAGTGCTTTGCCCTTGTTACCTTATTTAACTCTCCCATAATGCAGTGATGCACATTTTACTAAATAGGCCACTTAACTTGCTCAAAGTTGCTTGCAAGGGGCACAACCAAGATTCAAACCAAGATGGTCTGACTCAAAGCCTTCAGTGTTGGTGACTATGATGCTACAGCTGTGTACAAGTTTGGACAAGCATACAAAGATAGTTTTATTTTTCAGGGAAGCAGGATTGCAGAGTATATGTTTTCATTTTGATCACTCTCAATGGTGTTATAAAATTTTGGCAAGAAATAATAGTTTTGTTAATTAATATTTCCACTTTTATCTATTAACTTAAAAAATATTGAAGTAGTCTTCCCCTCCACCACAAAAAAAATGATTTTTTTAAAAAAATAGAACTTAATTTCTTATAAAACTCTTTTTTAAGTGTTTAATTTTATCAAAGTGTTTAACTGAATCAAAATGTAATATACATCTATTCAAAAAGTACTATCAGGGTGATAATTAAAAACATAGTTCTCCAAGAATTGTTTAAATGGTCCCTGCTCATTTTCCCAATTTTGATTCTACTTTTGTATCTTTTAATTGTTTCAAGTGTTATTTACCTCCACATTTCCAAATAAAATGTTTGGGCAGCTAAATATTGATTTTTAATTTTTGGATGATATCTCTTATTTTCCTTATATTGAGGTTGAAAATTAATCTATTTTATACAATCCCCTCTAGCCATAAACTCACATAGACAACTCCTCCAATTCTCCCCGTATACTTGTATCACCCTTTTCGGTTAAATCATTAGTCAGTGTTAACATTCTTAAGACTATGCAAGTGTTAATTACAGCTAAACAGGGTAATTCGTTATGATTAGTCTCTTTTCTTGAGCAATTTTTAATTGTATAATAATGACAACAAAAATCCATTTTTGTCATATCTTACAAAGAACACAAAATGCTATTCTTTCAAATATGTTAGATAAGGCAATAACATTAAAAGTAACTTTTCAGGATATCTACTATTAATTTCTTTTAAAAATTAGTCTCAGATACTTCTTCACTTATGAAAACACTCAGTTGTTACAAGCTTCCTTGTGTATTTCTATTAAAGGTATGATTCAAGTAATATCCATGCTTTCCCAGTCAAGACCTATTTTGAATTGCACTTTATGTCAGACTTGTCTCTTTTTCATATTTCTTCTATTTCTATAAAAATGTGTTAATCACAGTTTAATCTCATGGTTAATAAAGTTCCCAAGTAATTCATCATTGCCTTGTTTTGTAATCTAAAACCACTTGAAAGTTTTCGCTACAAAAAGCACCTGTAAGTTGAGACAAAAAGAAAAAAAAAAGGTATGTTTTAAAGCTGGATCACAATAGATGAGCAATGTGTTTGTTGCAGTCGGTGGTGGCTGAGCATGAAGGAGTTAGGTGGAGAGGCACAGACTCTGCCCCATCTGCAACCAATCATATAAAAGACAGAATGACAAGGACGTGTAGTGATGGGATAGTTTCTCTGCCAACATTTTACTTAGAGAGATCTTTCAAGATTCCACTTAGAAATAAAAACAGCACAATGAGTATAGCGTTTCTGTGCGATGTAACACCCAGGTACTCTAAGTTATGCGAGGAATGTATTTAAGTATCTGCCTGAAATCTGGGACCATTATCAAACCATCCAGAGCTACTGACACTGTTGCTTGATCTCTTCTTTCAGCCTTTTCCACCCACGAAAATTCTTTGCATTACTCGTGCGTTGAATTTGCTAGTATTGATGTCCATCAAGATGGTAATTTATGAAGTGAAAAAGCCTCTGCCCTGGACTTGCTTCCTTCTTGCATGTATTCCTCTCCCTCTGGGTCTCAGGCCCAATTTCTCTGTGCTTCCCTGCTAGTCTCCCACGTTTCACCTTTCGGTCATTTTGGGAGATTGTGGAGAGAGTCCTAAAAGTAGCATGCTTAATAAAGGCTTTTTACCCGAAAAACAATTAAATGTGGAATTTAATATTTGAGTGAATGTCTTTGTTCACTGCCCTTTATATGTGGGTTGATGAGCTGTTATTATCTATTCTATTGTTCATGTGTCTAAATAATACATGTGCTACACATTTTTTTTTTATAATGGCAAAATTGGATTCAAGATAAACATTTCTCAGAAAACCGGCATACTGTTTACAGACATTAAACATTAAAGACATTAACAAAACATGATAGAAAGAGATGAAAGACTGTTTGATATAGGGAGTAAAATCAACAGTTCTGAAAGCAACCTGTATGTTTCTGGTTTCAGATGCAGCCTTAACCATGTCATTTGAAAAACCACAATTTAAGTTTCATTATGTATTTTTAAGTTGATTGTCTTATCTATGACTCAATGTATGAGTTTGGAAATACTCTATGTAGTTTATCTACCTGTAAAACTCAGATAATTCTGGCCTTTTCTCTTTATTGCTGTTAAAAATTTTAAGGACATTAAAGTCCTGAAAAATTTTAAGTCCCAAATTGTCCTCATTACTATCTGAGCACACTTAGGAGAGACCATTCTTTGTAGTTGTCTCAAAGTTCTCAACACCTGTGCTTCACCAGGTGGTTTGGTGAGGTCCTGGTGCCCAGAAGTGCTCAGGGTGTGTCTAGCCACCAGCCATCTCGGAAAGGGAACAGCTGTTCACGTCGCTCTGCCGCCAGCATGAAGTAGCAACCCTCATGTTCCAGTGCATTTTGATCACGTATAATGGGATCAAAAGAAAAGAGCGAATGCTTCAATGATAAGACAGATACTTTCTGGTGTACAAATTTTTAAGTTACATAATATATATTTGAGTAATTTTGTCCCATGTATGCAACACAAAGGTATGCATATTTATATATTTATGATACCAAAAAGACTGATTTCCTCATATAAAGAAAACTGCATTTGAACACAAATTCAAGCCTCTTTAGTTATGAAGACAGGAAGTAGCCAAAGATATGGCTAAAGTAAGTAGATTTCAGGTGCTCCTACCATACATACACAAAAAACCCAAAAAATCATGTGAGGAGATCAATATGTTAGTTTGATTGATTACAGGAATCATTCACTATGTATATCAAAATATTATGTTGTATACTTTAAATATTTACATTAAAAAAATGAAAAACCAATGTATAAAAAATGAACAGGTATTTTAAGGTTGAGAACAACCTGAGAAGGAAGTAGGTATGGAGGGATCTGGAGAGAAAGGGGGAGTCCAAAATTATGGGTGACAAAGCTTCAGTGGAAAGTCAGCAAAAGAGAAACTCCTTTTGATGAGGATGTCTGCTTTTCAATCTCTCGTGACATTTGCATGTACGTGAACGTGTATGTGTATATTCATATGTGTGTAAGACAGGCACATTGACATTTAATATCATATCATTTTCAGATCACAAAGAGCTACTAAGTGAAATAATACCTTTTTATTTTAGAAAAAAATCAACAATAGTTTTGCACTTAGTTATATTAAATTTCCAATGAGAACCATATTATGTATAGAAGAAAACCATTCTGTATTGACATACCTCAAGTTATCTATCTCTAATATATAAATTTAAATGTATTTTTCTGGTGTGTGATGATTATATATTCCCCTTCCAGGGCTGGGATAAGGTGCCTATGGTGCAAAATTTAAGAAAACATCAAAAAAATCAGCAAGGAAGATTTCCCCTTTTGCCTTAGGTTCCAATATAGCTCTGTAGAAGACTGTTTCTGAATCCGTCTTTATTTGAATACATTTTGATATTTTGGATATCTTGTTTATTGTGATTTTTTTTCATTTGTTTCAATTTTTTAAAAAGTATTGCTTTAAAATATTATTTATCTTGATTACTAAGTTTTTTTGGTCCCTCTTAAATTTTGAGCCCCAGGAAAATCCCTTTCTTGTCTAACATTAGTCCTAGCCCTGTTCCTCAAAAAGCAAATGTCTGTATAAGAAAGTGCAACAACATCTCAGTTAACTCAAATAATATGAAAATCATTTGTTCAGAGGATATTTTTCTTTTGAACTGCATGTTCATCTGCTAAAATAGTAAAATCGCCTCTAAGAAAGGGGACTTATGATCACTGCCCCACCAACTGCTAAAAGGATTTTCATCCATGGAACACTTGTTCATTTGTGAAAAGTTTTATGGATTGATCTCTCAGCCTTGTACTTTAAAAAAATATTTTCCTAGCCAGAAAATCTTAATCTAGTTACCAGATGTTAACCACAGTGTCAGTGCTTTTGAAATATACTACACTAAAAAAAAAAAAAAGCAGCGGACTTCCGGTTTTAGCTACCACATCTAAAGAGCTTGGGAATTGTCACTCTCATCTTTATGACAAGAAAAAAGCTGAATAAATGAAAATCTGTGGCTTTTCTTGGACCTAGCAGAGAATCGAGTTTGCAGGGCAAACTGCCACCCCGAAATCTGGAGAGACAGGAAAATTTGGAGAAACCACGCCAAGATCATCTTACCTGGAACAGAAGCCACTGGAGGTGTAATCTGGTAGGCAATGTAAGTGGGGATTTGAAGAATTGTTGGAGGCTAAGTTTGGACAAGGTTGATAGTGAACAGCCCCAGAGGGCTGCAGTGTTAGTGAAGCCCTCATATTTTCATGGTTTTTAATTGAAGAATGTCAGTAGGTTCTTGTAATATTTAATAGTATTCAAGAAAAATCACCTTGTGTCTTTACAGTCCAGAAGGGAAAATAACTATTTTGAATTATGCCCAGTGTGTTCTCCATGACAAAGCCTTACACTCCAGTGAACGAGTTCACCAGAGCTTTATCTCACATAGGTAAAAGGGCATTTATCCAACTTCAGCCCACTCTAACCTTCCTGTCTCACCTAAGATGGGAAGGAAAAAAATAGTAAGAAATACTCATGAAAATCACAGCTGAGGACACATAAAAAGACTGAGATTTAATCATAATATTACAGAATGCTTCTCCTCTCTTACTCCATACCACTATATTAACAGAACTCCCCTATAATAAGAGCAGACTAAAGCTGAAACAACTGGAAGAGTGAGAATCTATTTTAAAAGAAGTCTCTAAAGAAACCAGAAGACAACAGGGGAGACAAAACATAACAGTAGAGGAAATATTAGTTTCTGATGCTTACAGCTACAGCAAATAGTAAACACAACCTAACCACTAGCAACATTGACATAACATGTCCCACTAAAGGCCTATTTGCCTCAGTTCCTTTTATTCAATCAATACATAATGCCCAGTTTTCAACAAAAAATGACAAGGCATGCTCAAGAGCAAAAAACAGTCTACAGATAAAAAACAAGCATCAGAACCAGAATCAAAAACAAGAAATTTTTGGAATTTTTAGACCAGGATTTAAACATAATTATTAAATATAATTAATATGCTAATATATCCAATGAAAAGAGTAGACAGCATGTAATAACAAATTGGTAATATAAGCAGAGAGATGGAAACTCTAAAAAAGAATCAAATGAAAATGTTAGAAATCAAAATCACCACCATAGAATTGGAGAGTGCTTTTGATGGGCTCCCCAACAGACTAGACATGGCTGAAAGAATCAGTGAATGTGAAGCAAGGCCATTAGAAACCTCACAGACTAAAACAGAAGAAGAAAAAAGAATGAAAACAGATCCTAATATCCAAGAACTGTGGGACATTTTTAAAGGCTGTGGCATAAAGGGAATACTAAAAGAAGAAAGAAAGGAGCAGAAGAAATATTTGAAGCAATAATGGTTGAGAATTTTCCAAAATTAATGGCAAACACCAAACAATAGATCCAGGATGCTCAGAGAACACAAAGCAGGATAAACATCAAAAAATCTATATATAGGTATATCATATACCTATATATAGATTACCTATGTATAGATATACCTATGTATAGATATACCTATGTATAGATTACCTATGTATAGATATACCTATGTATAGATTACCTATGTATAGATTACCTATGTATAGATATACCTATGTATAGATTACCTATGTATAGATATACCTATGTATAGATTACCTATGTATAGATATACCTATGTATAGATTACCTATGTATAGACGTACCTATGTATAGATTACCTATGTGTAGATATACCTATGTATAGATTACCTATGTATAGATATACCTATGTATAGATATACCTATGTATAGATATACTTATGTATAGATTACCTATGTATAGATATACCTATGTATAGATTACCTATGTATAGATTACCTATGTGTAGATTACCTATGTATAGATTACCTATGTATAGATACACCTATGTATAGATTTTTTGATGTTCATATCAAAACTGAAAAAAACAAAGACAAAGAGAAAATCCTGAAAGAAGGCATAGGAAAACAACATCTAGAGAGGAAGAATATAAGTATTATAGAAAATATCTTATTAGAAACCATGCAGGTGAGAAGGGAAGGTGTGAAATATTTAGTATTGAAAGGGAAAAAAAGCCCACCAAGCTTGAATCCTATATTCAGAGAGTTTAATCTTCAAAATTGAAGAAAAAGTAAAGACTTTCTCAAACAAACTGAGAAAATTCATCACCATCAGACTTGCCCTACAAGAAATGTAAAAGATGTTTTTCAGAGAGAAGGAAAATTATATTCCTCAGAAATTTGATACATATAAGAAAAACATTAAAGAAGGAACAAATGAAAGAAAAGTAAAATCTCTTACTTATTCTTGATCTAATAGATAAATATTTACTCAAAATAATAACAATGTATGTTGTGACTATAACATTTGGTAAAGTGAAATTAATGACAGCAGCCTTATAAACGAAGGGATGGAGGACTTAGGAATATTCTACTAATAAGGTATATGCATAACTCTTGAGGCAGTATTATCTTATTTGAAAGTAAACCTAGATTCATTATAAATGTGTATTGCAAACATTAGGGCAACCACTAAAGTTTTTTTAAAAAGCAGTGCTAAGAGAAGAGAGAAAATAGAATTACATGAATTCTAAATTTATGCCAAATCAGAGAGGTAAAAGAAGGGGAGAAAAAAGCAAAGAGGAAGAGCGATGAATAGAATATAGTTACAAACATGGCAGACACTAATCCAGCTATATCAATAATCACTTTAAATGTGAATGGTTGTAATGCAATTAAAGACAGGTTGTTAGAGTGGATTAAAATAAAAAGAACCTACTATAAATTTTTATAAGAAATATCCTTTAAATATAAAGACACAGGTTAAACTAAAGATGTGTCATGCTAACACTAATCAAAAGAAAGTTGGGGTTTTCTAGATATAAGATCATACTGCCAGCAAAGAGTGACAGTTTGACCTCTTCTGCCCCCATTTGGATGCCCTTGATTTCCTTCTCTTGCCTGATTGCTCTGGCTAGGACTTCCAGCACTATGTTGAATAGAAGTGGTGAAACAGGGCAACTTTGTCTGGTTCTAGTTCTAAGTGGAAATGTTTTCAATTTTTCCCTGTTCAGTATGATGTTGGCTGTGGATTTTTCATACATGGTTTTTATCATTTTTAGGTAGGTCCCGTCTATGCCTATTTTGTTAAGTGTTTTTATTGTAAAAGGGTGCTGAATTTTGTAGAATGCTTTTTCTGCATCTATTGAGAGGATCATGTGGTCTTTGCTTTTACTTCTATTTATGTGGTGAATTACATTTATAGATTTGCATATGTTGAACCATCCCTAAATCTCTGGAATGAAGCCCACTTGGTCATGATGGGTTATTTTTTTGATAAGCTCCTAAATTTGGTTTGCTAGGATTTTATTGAGAATTTTTTGCATCTATATGCATAAGTGATATTGGTCGTAGTTTTCTTTTTTTGTTGAGTCTTTTCTTGGTTTTGGTATCAGGGTGATGTTGGATTCATAAAACTTGTTGGGGAAGACTCCTGCCTTCTTGATGTGGAAATATTTTGGCAGGTTAGGCACCAGTTCTTCTTTATAGGTCTGGTAAAATTTGGGTGTGAAACCATCTGGTCCAGGACTTTTCATCAGGGAAATGCAAATCAAAACCACAATGAGACATCACTTAACTCCAGTGAGAATGGCTTTTATCAAAAAGTCCCAAAACAATAAATGTTGGTGTGGATGCAGAGAGATAGGAACACTCATACACTGCTGGTGGGACTGCAAACTAGTACAACCTCTATGGAAAGTAATATTGAGATACTTCAAAGAGCTACAAGTAGAGCTACCATTTGACCCAGCAATCCCATTATTGGGCATCTACTACCCAAACGGAAAAAAGACATTCCATAAAAAGACATCTGCACTCAAATGTTTATAGCAGCATAATTCACAATTGCAGAGTATGGAAACAACTCAAGTGCCCATCAATACATGAGTGGATTAATAAAATGTGGCACATGTATACCATGGAGTTCTAATCAGCCACAAAAAGCAATGGTGATCTAGCACCTCTTGTATTATCCTGGATGGAGCTGGAGCCCATGCTACTAAGTGAAGTATCACAAGAATGGAAAAATAAGCTCCACATGTACTTACCATCAGATTGGTATTAATTAGTACTTATGTGCATATAGGGTAGTAACATTCATCAGGTGTTGGGCAAGTGGGAGGGGGAGGAGGGGATGGGTAAACTCACACCTAATGAGTGCGGTGTGCACCGTCTGGGGGATGGACACCCTTGAAGCTCTGCCTCTCGCCTATTATGAACATGTCACCTTAGGTTCGTACATTTATTACAGTTAAGGAACAAATATTGATACATTATAATTCACTAAAGTCCATAGTCTTTTCAGATTTCCTGAGTTTTAATTTCATAACTTTTTCTGTTTAGGGATCCCATCCAGGAAACAGCATTACATTCAGACATCATTTGAATTCCCGAGTTCAGAGTTTGTTCCAGATGCTATGATACCCTCTTGCCTGACACCCAGCTGGCTTCCTTCCTCCCCTGCTGACTGTATCCTGCGCTGCCCTTGGTGGGTAGTGCCCAGAGTGAGGCATGGGTGCCCTCCCCCCCCCCCCGGGCTGTCTCCCACGCATTGCCCTAGGCTCAAAACATGAGTACTTAAAATCAGACTTAAAACATATGGCTAAGATAGTAAATTTTATGTTATGTGTATTTTACCACAGTTTTTGAAAACCAAAGTTAAGTGTTTGAAGGCACACTGCTGGGTAGTACAAAGAAGCAGGTAAGGTTGTTTCCTCACGTCTGCATTTGCTCACATCCATCACGTGCACATGCAATCCATTGTGCTGTGTCAGTCGCTGGACCGCTCGGGCCTCGCTTGTCTTCATTCTCAAAACAGGACTTCGTGTGGGAGACGATTGCTAGAATCCCTTGTAGCTCTGTTCTTTGAGGCGTAGATAGCACTTTTCCCAAGACAACATGGGCCATGATTGTTTGAGGGAGAAGACTGATTTTTTTTTGTGTGTTAAATTTTTTAACAACCTGGGCTTTGGAAATTACACATTGATATTTCGAAAAATCTGTTGCACAAAATTAGAACTTTTTTTGAGAACTATTCCTGACTAAAGTAGCTTGATGCTGCTCTCTAGTAGCCAAGAGTTCAGATTAAGCACAATTGCCATAGTTGTATATAAATTTGCAATAGCCCAATTAATGAAAAATTTTATTGCATTATTCGTTAATATCATTGTGCACAACCATATTGAGTGTCAATATTAGTGAGAAATACATATAGCTTCAGCAATATAAGGACATCTTTAGGTATGCTAAAAGTAAAAATTGTTTTTTCACAGTTGGATGTCCATTGGCATTAAGGTAATGGCTCAATGTTCAATTGAAGGAACAAAATTAAAGACTATAAAAGAAAATCTATGAATCCATCCCTGAATATTATATCTAAAAGGTTATATGCTAAAGTAGGGATCTTTCTAATGTATTTTGGTTCTCTGGGAATGAGCTTCCTTTTTGACTTTCAAATCTTCAGCTCAAATATCCCACATCTGGTTTGAGATAAATTTTTAGGAATGTATTATTCAACAAGTGCAGCAGTGGCTGAATTGACAGACACAATAATATTTCTCTGATTAAGAGACATATAAAATATGGTGGTTTTGCTTTTATCTGATGTCTTTTCATTATAATTTTGCACTTATCAGTTAAAGATGTATTTACCTCACATAGTAGGCAAGCATATTGTAGCTCGTTCATGTATTAGTTATTAAAAATAGCCCTATTCTTGTAAGACTTTCAAACTAATAGGATAGGAGAAAAAAGATAAATATACAATCAGCACCAGTAAATGCCTGCAAATACAATTGCAAGCGTGTATGAAGATGGGAAGAACAACGCTATAGAACTAGAAGGAAGTGGAGTTATTTGAGAATATGAATCTATACATTTTAGTGGAGCAGAAGAATGCTGCAAAGTGGGCAGATTAGATAAAGACTTAGGGATTTAGAGGGATGATAAAAATCAAATCTTATTAAAGGTAGGATGCCCAATTAGGAGTAGAGAGAGACAAGAATAGGTAGCCTCGGTGAACTAATGCTGAAAATGCTGAAGACCATTGTTGAACAAAATTACGTATGATGAGGTAGACGAAAGATGCCAGTGATATGAATAGGGATGTTATTAAGTAGAAAGTGAAAAAAGGAATTCAGCAGCACCAAATTCTATCAAAACTTCTTTCTGCTTCTCTTTCACAGACTCTTTATTTTTGCCTTGCCACATTTGCCCTGATGGGGTTTCTTTCATCTCTTTCACCAGCTGTTTCAGAAGCCTCTTAAATGGATTCTCTTCCAAAAACTTTCTCTTGCTTCAGTCTATTTTGAGGGCTATGAGATTAACCTTCCAAAAGCATAGCATTCATGGTGCTAATTTTCTCCTAAGAAAGCTTCAGTGGTTCCCTATCTCCCTCAAATCTAAAAATATTTACTCAAATACTCAGATGTTCTCAATTTGTGTCCCAATGTCCCCTATGTTCAGTTTTATATTCCTCAAAACCCCCATGAAAACCTATTGCTTTACCCTGCCATTATTTCCACTTGGAATAATAATACTTAATATTGCGTGTTTGCACTAAGAATATATTTATTCACTCATTTTTAGTATATTTGCTTATCAAAGCGCAGTTGATTCTTCTTTGAGATTCTTCAAAAGTGTAACTTCTTTTACGATGCCTTCTCCATTTTTATACCGAGAAAAAATCCTTTTGATAACCCTGAATTTGCATTGCTCATATTCCACTTATCACATGGACGAGTATATTTCAGATGATATTGGAGGTTCTACAAGGACAGAGACTATCCCTTGTTCCAGTTTGCATCCCCATGATGCCTAGTACGATACTTAACTGAAACATCTGTTAACTGCAGTAACGAAATACTTGAGCTCTTTCTAGAGGTAAGTATTCTACAGAGGGGATGGCACTGGCTGACTGAAAAATCAAAGGAACAAGGGATAAAGAAAATCCCTGTCAAAATTAAAGAATGGTAACATCAGAGACAAAGTGTCCCTCCAATCACAATTTCATCGGTAGCAGCTCTGCTTCGATTTCATATTTTTATTTTTTAAATTGATAATTAATGATTGTGTATATTTATGGGGTACAGTGTGCTGTTTTGATCTATGAATATATTGTAGAAAAATTCAGTTAATCTGATTAACATATCCATCACCTCACCAACTTACCATGTTTTTTATTGTCAGAACATTACAAATGTATTTTTTTAAAGCAAATTTGAAGTATACGTTATTATTAACTGTGGTCACCATGCAGTGCAATAGATCACTAAAACTTACTCCTTCAGTCTAACTGGAACTTTGTACCCTTTGGTCAATGTCTTCCCTTTACCCATCCCTTCTCCTTTCCCTGCCCTGGTAACCCCCTTCCTACTCTGTTTCTATGAGACTGACCTTTTTAGATTCCACACATAAATGAGATCTTGCAGTATTTGTCTTTCTGTGTCTGGTTTATTTCACTTAGCATAATGTCCTCCAGTTTTATCAGTGTTGTGATTGACAGAATTTCCTTCTTTCCTAAGGCTGAATAGTATTCCATTGTGTATGTATACCACACTCCTTTATCCATTCATCTGTTGATAGACAACTTGGGTTACTTTCCTAACTTGGCTATTGTGAAGTATGCTGAAATGAATATGGGAGTGCAGACATCTCTCTTTTTCTTTATTTCAGCATATTATGGGGGTACAAATGTTTAGATTATGTATATTGCCCATACCCCACCCAAGTCAGAGCTTCAAGAGTGTCCACCCTGAAGACAGTGTGCACTGCACTCCTTAAGTATGTATATACCCATCCCCTCCTCCCCCCTCCCACCTGCCCAACACCCAATGAATGTTATTACTATATGTGCACTGAAGTGTTGATCAGTTAAAACCAATTTGATGGTGAGTACATGTGGTGCTTGTTTTTCCATTCTTAAGAATCGCCTTTATCAAAAAGTCCCAAAACAATAAATGTTGGTGTGGATATGGAGAGATAGAAACACTCTAACACTGCTGGTGGGACTGCAAACTAGTACAACCTCTGTGGAAAGCAGACGTCTCTTTGATGTATCAATTTCAGTTCCTTTGGATGTATACCCAAAAGTGGGATACTGGATCATATGGTAATTCTATTTTTAGTTTTTTTATTTTCCAGAATTGCTGTACTCATCTACATTCCTATCAACTGTATACAAGGGTTCCCTTTTCTCCACAACCTTGCAAACACTTGTTATCATTTCATCTTCTTATCATAGCCATTCACCATAATCAAGTGGGATTTATCCCAGGAATGCAAAGGATGGCTCAATGTAAGTAAATAAATAAATAAATCAACAATATACCTTATTAACAAAATGAAGGACAAAGATCACATGATCTTTTCAATAGATGCAGAAAAAGCATTTGATGAAACTCAACATCCATTCATGAGGAAAAATTTCAAAAAGTGGGTATAGAAGGAATGTACCTCAACACAATTAAAGGCCATATATCACAAGTACATACCTAATACTATAATAATGAATAGTTGAAAGCCTTTTCTTTAAGATCAGCAATAAGACAAGAATGCCCACTTTTGCCTCTTTTATTCACTTAGAATTGGAAGTGCTAGCAAGAGTAATTCATATAGGAAAGGAAGAAGAAAAATTGTCTCTGTTTGTTGATGACGTATATGATCTATACATAGAAAATCCTAAAGACTCCACCAAAAACATATTAGAACTGATAAACAAATTCAGCCAAGTTGCAGGTTACAAAATCAACATACAAAAACCAGTAGTGTTTCTATGCACTAACAATGAACTATTCAAAAAAGAAATTAAGAAAACAATCTCTGAATAAATGTTTCTTTATAAGTGTTTAACTGTTTACATTAACTTCTTTCACTCTTAAATGTGATAAGCTGCTGTCTCATTTGGTCCTCAAAATATACTCACATTCTCTGCACTTCACTTTCTTAATCTATAAAATGGGAGTAATAATAGTGCTTGATCCATGGGTTGTTTTGAGGATGTTAAATAAGTTAATATCTGCAAAAGCACTGAAAATAATGTTTATCATGTAAAAAGCAATACATTTTACATCTTATTATAAATGCAAAGCTAAAATTATAACATTTTTTATTTCTCCTTATTTTTAATTTTATCACATTTTATTTTTAGTATATTAGAAAATCATGGGTACTCAAATAAAAAATCCAAACATTACAAATAAAATACACTCTCCCTTGACCACCTTTCCACCCAGTCCTTTTGGTGTAACCATTATCAGTTGACTGTATAACTTTTCATGTATTTTTCACTACATATAAGTATATAATATAATATATAATATGTATATGATTTTAGTATATAGTATATATAATTTTCAGAATCAGCAGAAAATTATTGATAAGAAAATTTAATAGTAAATGATTTTCTAGGAAATAAATACTATAATGTATAATTTTCTTGTATATTTTTATAGGAATATCATATTGTATGTCAGTTTGATTCTGTGATATCTATTTTTTGACTCAAAATTTGTGTTGAAATTTTTTTAAGTCCATATAAAAAGAACTAATTTATTCTTTTCTAATTATTACATATATGCCATTGTATTGTTTCCTATATGATAATGTATTACCTCTATTGGGCATTTAGATTGTTTTCTATAGACTGTTTTCTATTTTTTCCCACTATAAATAAAGATGAAATAAATATATTTGTGATTGCCAGTGATTTTCCAGGATAGATATGAAAAAGAGGAAAAAAATTATTGATTCAGATACTATAATTTTCAAAAATTTTTTAAAAACACTTCCAAATAACCCTGGAGCAATAACTTAATCAAATTAAATACCCGAACAGTCCATTAGTGTACTGTTTTGATTCACCCTCTCCAATATTGATGTTATTAAACACAAATTTTTCAATCAGATGGGTAAAAATGTATGGCATTATGGATTTAATTTTAAATTATCTTGATTACTAGTGAGGTTGGGCATCTTTTAAAATGTTTACCAACTATTTGTATTTCTTTTTTGCCAGTAGTATATTCATAGTCTATCACTCTGTTAGAATGTTTATCTTTTCCTTATTAAGTTATAATGTTCTAGCTATAAAGTTTATAATAATGCATTATCTGTTTTTTCTTTTTATGTTGCAAATTTTTTTATAAACCACTGGATTATAAAAGATATGTTTAGTTTTGTGGGAAACTTCCCAAGGGACCATACCATTTGCATTCCCACCAGTGATGAATGAGAGTTCCTGTTGCTCCACATTCTCATCAGCACTTGGTGTTGTCAGTGTTCTGGATTTTGGCCATTTTAATTGGTTATATTGGCATCTCATTGTTGCTTTAATTTGCAATTCATTAAAAACATATGCTGTTGAGCATCTTTTCATATCCTTATTTGCCATCTGTATATCTTCTTTGGTCAGGTGTCTGTTCAGGTCCTTTGCCCCCTTTTTTATTGGGTTGTTCATTTTCTTATTGTTAAGTTTTAAGGGTTTTTTTGTATATTTTAGATAGGAGTCCTCTATCACATCTTTTGTATGTATTCTATGTCAGTCTGTGGTTTGACTTCTCATTCTCTTGACATTGTCTTTTGCAGAGTAGAAGTTTTCAATTTTAATGCAGTCTGGCTTATCAATTATTTATTTCATGGATCATGCATTTGGTGTTTTATCTAACAAGTCATTGCCTATCCCAAGGTCATCTAGATTTTCTCCTACCTTATTTCTAGGAGTTTTAGAATTTAGCATTTTCATTTAGGTCTATGATCCAGTTTGAGTTAATTTTTGTGAAGAGTGTAAGGACTGTGTTTGGATTCTTTTTCTTTTTATGTGGATGTTCAGTTTTTCAGCACCATTTGTTGAAATGATTACCTTTTTGTCATTGTATTGCCTTTGCTGTTTTGTTAAAGATCAGATGGCTGTATTTATGCCAATCTATTTCTGGGCTCTCTATTCTGTTTCATTGATCAATTTATCTATTCTTTTGCCAATACCACACCATTTTGATTACTATAAATTTATAGTAATTTTAAAGTCAGTCCTTCAATTTTGTTCTTCTCCCTAATATTGTGTTGGCTATTCTTGGACTTTTGCCTCCTCGCATTGTGTTATAAATGGGAGAGTAAGTCCCCTTTGTGGGATCTTTAAGGATCACTTCAACACAGCCATGAAAATTACACTTGGGGACACACATATATGGAACATTCATTGGGAGCATCAGAGAGCTCAGAGGTTTTCACTCTTGCCCCATGAGCCTTGCTTTTCCTCCAAGCCCATGCAGACTGCTTCAAAGAAAAATGCTTTAACAAGTGTATACCTTATGTTTGTTCATTGTAAATGTTACGATTTCTTTCTACAAAGGGTTTTCTAAACTGAAGAAAGAAATTTTGTCTGTTTCTGGTACTGTTGAATTCCCAGAATTTCACTGTGAGAAAGTGCATGTTAAGGAGGAGGAGGCCACACAGTGCATGAGTTCCTGAGCTCAGAGTAAACAGGGATCTTTCTGCTGCTCACAATGTCCTGAATCCAGGATGAGGAGCGAATACCTGCTAGCAAGTTTCCTTCTCATGCTTTTTAAGCTCCTGTTGGCCAGCTGAATCCATACATAGATGATAAAACCAAAGGATACTAACAAATATCCAGCAACCTGAAATCAATGTGCAGAGGGCAGGGAAAGGCAAATGCTTTCTCTCAGAAGGTTTAATTTTGCTGTTTAGACAGCTTTGCATTTGCTGTGGCCGTGGTCATGGCTGTGGTCATCCAACCTTTCAATGGCATCTCTGAAAGTAGTTTGACCCTGAGTTGTTGAGAATCTTGGCTTCTATATCCTCTTATCTTCAAAGGCATTTGCACTAAGAATTTCCACCCAAAATTTTGGAATCCTTGTAAACATCTCATCTATTTCCACCCTTTGCTTTGGTAACTTGGAATATATTTGTGCCAGTAACAGTCTCACAAAAATATCGAGGAGGAAAACAGGAGATTATTTTCTGTCCAAACTCTGTGTGTTGGAAAGCAGATTGTTCACTCTGACAGTGACCCTGAGTAATGCAATACTCTGATAAAAGCTGTCCTCCTGGGAATACTTCAGAAGGATTGTGGCCTTTAAAAACCATAAAACCTATTTTGCTAAGAGATATGCAGACATCGTGTTATTTATATCTGTTCGTGATCAGCACTGGACTGGCCTCTCCTTGTGAACCGAAGCTCTCCAGTGTCTAAAACCTAACACTTTTACTTAAATGTCAAAAGGTTAAATTTTCTTTTTATTCCCAAGCTATCAGAAATTCAAGGCAGAAATTTGATAAAGGTTTGAAAACAGGAAAACAAAAAAAGGAACATAAACAACAACAGTGGAAAGTATGGAACCATTTTCCTATGGTGCTACCTGGTTTCACCTCAGAGGTGAATCTCTTATTTAACCTCTCTCCATCATTTATGATAATAACCTCTTGGCAATACAGTGTCCCTTCTTCTTCCTATACTTTTTAAAAATCTACCTTTATTTCTGATGATGTTATAATAAATAAAGGAGAGATACAAATATAATGTAAAGTATTTTTAAAAATCACTTCTAACACCTTGCTCTCCAGGGTGCAAAAAATCCATGCAAGTAAAAGTTCATGTTTTCAATGCATGTGCTAACCTACCATTTATTTTATAAAACATTATAAAACCATTTATTTTATAAAACAAGACCATACTTATAGCTACTGTTCGGCAAAAACAGTTTTTTGATTCAATAACACATATTTTTTCCAGGTATGCTTGTTTGGGTAAAATGAATATAAAGTTTCAACTTGCTCATCTAGAAAATGGAAATCTTATCCATTGTACATAATGGTTGGGTGGCTTATGCCTGACACATAGTAGGTTCTTAAACTTGTAAGCATAGTTGTTATTATTATTATGGAGGAAAACAGTAAAGTTCAGATATAATGGTGATCAACTTCTTTCTTCTGTTCCTTATTTATGGGGTTATATTTTGTATAAAATAGGTATAACTTATTTCCATGAAAAGTGTCTACTTTTTTACTTTACAACATAGTAGGTTCTTAAACTTGTATAGTTGTTTAATGCTATAGTTATATAGCATAGTTGTTATTATTATTATGGAGGAAAACAGTAAAGTTCAGATATAATGGTGATCAACTGTCTTCTTTCTTCTGTTCCTTATTTATGGGATTATATTTTGTATAAAATAGGTATAACTTATTTCCATGAAAAGTATCTACTTTTTTACTTTATTTGTTTTATCTTATATTTATAAATTAAGAGGGTACAAGTGCAGTTTTGTTACATGGATATATTGTGTAGCAGTAAAGTTTGGGTTTTTAGTGTAGTCATAAACTACATTGTACCCATTACATAATTTCTCATTCCTCACGCCTTCCTCCCCTCCCACCCTGAAACCCTTCAGGGTTTCCAATGTCTATCATTTTACACTCTGTGTCCATGTGTACACATTATTTAGCTCCCACTTATAAGTGAGAACATGTGGTATTTGACTTTCTGAGTTATTTCACTTAAGATAATGGCCTCCAGTTCCATCCATGTTGCTACAAAAGACATGATTTCATTATTTTTTATGGCTAAGTAGTTCCATTGTATATGTATACCACATTTTCTTAATTTAGTCATCCTCTGATGGACACTTAGGTTGATTCTACATCTTTGCTATTGTGAATAGTGCTGTAACAAACATGAGTGCAGATACCTTTTTGATATAATGACTTCTTTTCTTTTGGGTAGACACTCAGTAGTGCAATAGCTAGAGCCAATAGTAGTTCTATTTTTGGTTCTTTGGGAAATCTCCATATTGTTTTCCATAGAGGTGGCACTAATTTACATTTCCACCAATAGTGTATAAGTATTCCCTTTTCTCTACATCCTTGACAGTATCTATTATTTTTTCAAATTTTTTATAATAGCCATTCTGACTAGTGTAAGATAGTATCATATTGTGGTTTTAATTTGCATTTCTCTATTAGTGATGTTGAACATATTTCATATGCTTATTAGCCATTTACATGTATTCTTTTGAAAAAGTCTGTTCATGTCCTTTACCCATATTTTAATGGGGTTATTTGGAGTTTTTGCTGTTGTCAAATTGAGTTCCTTATAGATTCTGGATATTAGTCCTTTGTTGGATGCATAATTTGCAAATATTTTCTCCCATTCTGTAAGTTTTCTGTTCACTCTATTGACTAATTACTTTGCTGTGCAGAAGCTTTTTAGTTTAATTAAGTCACGTTTGTCTATTTTTGTTTTTTTTTTTGCATTTGCTTTTGAAATCTTAGTTAAGAATTCTTTGCCTAGGCCAATGTCCAGAAGACTTTTCCCTAGGTTTTCTCTGGAATGTTTATAGTTTCTGGTCTCATATATAAGTCTTTTACCCATCTTGAGTTAATTTGTATATATAGTGAGAGATAGGGGTCCAGTTTCATTCTTCTGCATATGACAGTCCAATTTTCCCAGCACCATTTATTGAAAAGCATGTCCTTGCCTCAGTGTATGTTTTTGTCAATTTTGTCAAAGACGAATTGGCTGTAGGTATGTGGGTTTATTTCTGAGTTATTTATTCTGTTCCATTGATCTATGTATCCATTGTTTACTAACGCCATGCTGTTTTAGTTACTACGGCCTCATAGTATACTTTGAAGTCAGGTAACGTAATGCGCATCTCCAGCTTTGTTCTTTTTGCTTAGGATTACTTTGGATATTTGGGCAAATTTTTCGGTTACATACGAATTTTTAGAGTTGCTTTTGCTAACTTGGTGAAAAATTACATTAGTGTTTTGATGGGAATTGCATTGACCTATAGATTACTGTGAGTAGTATGGTCATTTTACTGATATGCTATGCTATGCTATGCTATGCTATGCTATGCTATGCTATGCTACAACCGTGAGCATAGGATATTTTTCCATTTGTGTCATCTACAATTTCTTTCATCAGTCTTTTGTAGATTTCCTTGGATAGACCTTTCACCTCCTTGGTTAAATGAATTCCTAGGCATTGTTTTTTATAGCTGTTGTAAATAGGATTGACTTCTTGATGGGGTTCTCAGCTTGGTTAGTGGAGCACAGAAATGCTACTAATTTTCATGCACTGATTTTGTATCCTGAAACTTTACTGAATTCATTTATCAAATCTATTTTGAGATATGTTTCTTCTATGCCTAGTTTGTTGAGGGTTTCAATCAGGAAGGGATGCTAAATTTTATCAAATGCTTTTTTTGTATCTATTAAGATGATTATATAGTTTTTGTTTTTAATTCTGTTTATGTGATGAATCATATTTATTGATTTTTGTATGTTGAACCATCCTTATAGCCCTAGAATAAAGCCCCTTTAATTGTGGTATATTACCTTATTGATGTGTTGTTGGATTCCATTTCTTGCTATTATTTAGAGGATTTTCAATCTATGTTCATTAGTGATATTGGTCTGTAGTTTTCTTTCTTGCTTTCTTTTTTTCTTTTTTTTTTTTTTTATCCTTTCTTGGTTCTGGTACCAGGGTGATACTGATTTTGTATAATGAGTTAGGGAGGATTCCCTCCTACTTAAATTTTTGGAACAGTTTCAGTAGGATTGGTATTAGTTTTTCTTTGTATGTCTGGTAGAATTCATCTGGTCCTATGCTTTTATTGTTATTGTTGGAAGATTTATTACTGATTCAATGTCACTACTCATTATTGGTCTGTTCAGGGTTTCTATTTCATCCTGGTTCAATCTCAGGAGGTTGTATGTTTCCAAGAATTTATCAGTTTCCTCTAGGTTTTCTGGTTTGTGAGCATAGAGTTGTTCATATTAGTCTCTTATGATCCTTTGTATTGCTGTGTTATCAATTGTAATGTCTCCTTTCTCATTTCTGACTGTTTATTTGAATCTTTTCTTTTATTTTCTTGGTTAATCTAGCCATCAGTCTATCGATTTTGTATATCTGTTCAATAGGCTGGGCTGTGGGACTTCCAGGTGTCCGTATGCTTTCCCATCAAGACAACTAGGGGGTAGAAGAGTAAGGGGGAGAGGGGCTGGCTTGAGCAATGCCGTGTTCAAGCTCCCCAGTGGCAGGTGCAAGTGACAGCCCTGCCAGGGGTGAGAGGGCAGTTCTCAGGCCACCGGGGAAATGTTCCAGGAAGAAGCATAACCACCTGTGCCACATCAAAGAGCCACCAAGGGGAAAGAGCCTACTAGCCCAGCAGGTGAAAGTGGGATGCACCTAGTTCCCATGCTGTCGACGCAGTGGGTCACCCTTCTATGGCCCAGCATCAGAGCAGGCTGAAACAGCCCGCCAAGCCCCAAGTAGCCTGTGCTCAGAGTGCAGAACTGCCCCAAGCGGCACAACTCCCCTCCCGGGATGCTGTGAAGGCGTGTATGTGTGCGTGGGGGGGTGCGTCCAAGTCCCACGCTGGTGGCACAAGCCCAGGCCATACTCGCCTCTCAGTTCCGGCCCCGGGGGCTCCTCCCGGGCTTGAGAGTAGATCACAGCCCCAGTGTGCGGCCCCTGCAGACCCCGGCCTGCGCCGTGCTGCCTGGCAGATTTCCGCGCAGTCTCTGCGAGTCAGGATCAGGAACGGCCTCCTCCTGTCGGCACCGGGGGCTGGGGGGCGCCCAGCCCTTGCGATGCCGCTCGGTCTCCCAGACCGCCTGCTGCCGCGGCAGCTCTCGCGCCGGCGGGGGCGGGGAGCTCTCCCGTGGCCGGACCGCCGCTCCCCGGCGCGCGCGCGCGCGGCGCAGCGCGGTCTCTGCTCGCCCCTCGCCGGGGGGACGCACCCGTGCCGTTCCGCCAGACCTGCCGCACTGCCTGCCCCCTGCCCTTGTTTTTCCAAGTATCCAAAGTTTCCTTCGCTTTGTTGTGTTGAGCTCCCATGCCCTCTCCGGGACTGCAGTTCGCAGCGCGTGAATCTCTACGCGCTGTTTTGCCGTCTCCACGGGGGTGAGGCATGCGGACAAAGGCTCTCATCTGCCATCTTGGGGAAGAAGTAAGGGTATCTTTTCAAATCAGTCTTTAAGTCTTTGTCTTCTGTTCGTTATGCTATGTATTAATAAAACCGTACTGAATGAACGTGCATAGAAGCTGCTGAGTTTCTGTTGCAAACATGCCCACTAGCTCTCCTTTGCTGAGAGATGTCTGAAGGCCCTATTTCCGCACTAGGCACCAGCAGATTAGCCCTGCGGCCTCCGCTGTCATTTCAGGAACACTTGAGGCATCATGGATTGAAGGTTCTATGATAGTCTGATACATTGCTGTGATTGTTGTTTATGTGTGTGTTGTGTTTGAACTTCATGTTTATTATGTGAATTTTCCTGGATACTATAGACACTGCTTCAGCTCTCAGAGAGAAGCAAGTGTGTACTCAGTGCACTTTGCCACTTCTTTGTGTAAGTCACTGTAAATATTTCCCTGTGGAAGTTCTTTATGAAATAACTTATTGTATTTATGTGTGATTTATGTGTGTGTTGTGTTCGGTGATTGTTGTCATCTTGCCTAGAATCGTATTTTTAAGTGCTTTTAAGATTTTTTTTTTTTTACATAGAATAATAACACTGTTCCAAGTATAATGTATGTTCTCTTTAGTTGGATTTTCAAAATAGAAGTAGAAATAGTTGATTTTCCCAAATAGGAATCTATCTGACTAGATTGCAGTCTACCTAGATTCTTATTTTCTCTTGAATGTAGATTTTGTTTTTGTATGTTTTGCTTTTCATTTTTTTCTTGCCATGACTCCTAGCTAATAATACAATTACTCATTTAAGATAATTTGTGAGGGAGGAGGCAGAGAGGGAATTTACCGGTTATAAACATTGGCAAAGCACACTGCTTTATGGAAATGTAGGTTTTCAGTATGTGAAACATAGAAATCTTCTGCGTAGGTAAAAAACAAAACAAATTGAAAGATGCGGCCCTCTGCTCTCCTGCTCGAAGACCTGGCAAGTGTCGCTCAGTATCTCTGGGAACCGCTGAGGCTGGAGAAAGGATCTCTTCCCAGCTCAGTTCTCTCTCACACTGACCCCATGCCGGCGTGCAAGTCCCTCGAACAGATTGTGCCAGTCTGATGCCAGGCAATTGCCTTTCAATTCCTGTTCCTGCAGACCCCTGCTTCCTGCGGGAATGCCGGCTGTACACATTCCTGCTCTGAAGCTCAAATGCATAGCGCCGGGATGTCGGGAAACCTTCCACCACTACAACCCTGCGGTGTGCATTCCCAGCAAGCTCAAGCTGCAGTTTACCCTAGTTAAGGGTCACTTAAATGAAGTCTTAGAACAGAGTGATGTCCCCTAGCTCACCACGAATGCTAATATCTTTAGCTTAATCCACATGCCAGTTTGGGATCTTTTGTAATGCTACTTGCAATTGTTGATGTCTTCCCCCCCCCCCCCCATCTATTTCACGTTCTATTGAACTTCTGGATAATTTTTAAGTTTTGTGTTATTTTGCTTTGTTTTGTTTTGCTCCCCTGGAAAGGAAGACAGTTTTGTTTCTGGGAACAAACATACTGGTAGACAAACAGACCCAGAACAGCAGAGACCTCCGCCTTTGCCTCTTCCGGGTGACTCCCAATTTGGCTTCTCTCCAATGAAGGAGGATTAACAGAGGCTGCTTTTGGGGGTCGCAGGAGTTCCAGGGGTGCAGTTAGGACGCCAGCTCTGCACGGTTGATGCAGGGCAGGAGGCGGCAGATGCTGTTTTACGGCAGGGAAGAGTGACGACCACTGAGCAGCCTGTCTGTCAAGCCAGTGATCGGCCCACAGGGGCTGAGGAGCGCAGGGTGGCTCTCTCCTAAACCTCTAGTGGCTTGAAACCCACACGCAAGGTTGTGTTCATGGCAGGACATGAGGAAATAATGCAGCGAGGCTAGAACGCATGTTTCAGTGGGCTAATCCACACGGCACATCTTGGAAGTAGCGTAGATTTTTAGAGCACACAGACGAACAGAGGAAGAAGGCACCCGTGCGTTCCTTTGTGTACTGCAGATGGGAGATGAACAGGGACAAAACGCCAGCACTGGTGCCAATCCCCCAACTCTGTTCTGTGGTGGGGACGGTAGATGCCCTCATGTCTGAGACTGTGCTGTGCTCCTTTTGCCGCTGCGTGCCTTCCTCCAACACTCCAGCAGAGAGTGGTTCTCTGACTCTGAGCCAAGGTGTCCCATGAGGTTGGACTCAGAGGTGCCTCATAGGGGGACAGCAGGTTTGGGGCATCTGCCGTGGGTTCCCAAAGCTCTGCAGACTGGGTGCCTTCAAACCATAGCCAGCACCGCTGCTGACATGAGCACAGACAAGAGAGCGTCACTCCTAAGAATCGTCTCATACCTCAAAATAACCCTAACAGCTTTGCCCGGCAGCGGCTCATATGGGAGGTGACCTCTGTATCGGGGCTCTGCGGACTGCCTTGTGAAAATCAGTTTTTTTGAATCCTTCTCCTGCTTATTTTCTCCCTTCAGGTACAAGTGAAGATTAGTCAGTGCTTCAGGACTCACATCATCCCTGATTTGTTATCAAACGCTAAAAACACAAAGCGCGCTCTGAGATCTCCAGGACGATTTTTTTTTTTTAATGTAATGTTTTTCTTTCCTCCTGTTCACAGGAATTATGAATCATAGGAATTAATGTTTCAGAGAAGTTCGTTAGTTTATTATTTTTCAGAGCACAATGAGGTGCTGATTCACAGTGCTTCTAGACAAGAAAGTACAGGAACAGGCTCCTAGGAGGACGCCAGCGCTGAGCACTTGATTTTCAGCAGCAGAATATAATGAGGTGTAAAGGGTTCAGTCTGTCTCTGTCACTTCCCCCTAGACTCCTGTTTGGCCTTGGTGACCCATGGGTTAATTAAAACACGGCCCTAACATCTTTGCCTTGAGAGATATGCGCATGGGTTGTAAACCAAACACTGGCCTATACGTCATTCTGAATAATTTTTAAATACGCATGCATGTATACCCTCTATGTATTAAATTTTCTATTTTTGTGAGCGTACACATAAAACATCGTGTAGGTGCTCAAAAAGTTTCAAATTTTGGAGCATTTCAGATTTCACAGTTTCGGATTAGGGTGCTCACCCTGCATCAGCAACTAGAGAAGCAGGTTGGAGACCACTATGATTACAGCACACGGGAGGACCATTTCCACCGCGGAAACGCGTACAACCTTCCAATAATTTGGATAGCTCTTAAGAACTTCTGCCCCCATTGGTTTATTTCTACCAGTACCACACTCCTTCAGGTAACTGTAGTTTTACAATGCATTATAATGTTGAAACATCTTCTGGTAGTCTTTTTTAATTTTTTAAAATGTATGAGGGATTCTAGCATACTTATTTTTTTCAGATGACAAAATAATCATGTTTAAAAACGACATTTGAATTCTAGACAGAATTGTGTTAAGTTTATAAATTACAATTAGGACTACTAAATAACAACGTTAAGCATTGAACAACCAAGTGAATTTAAACACACTAAAATGCCATAGTGACCTAAGGCGAAAGCAAGACATAAACCAACCTTGAACTAGGCTTTTTATCTCCCCAGGGCCTCGCAAGAGGACCTTATCTAAAGCAGTCTCCAACCCCACACACACTCACAGAGCTGCCCCATTCTGTCCTTACTCTGTGTTAATGAACTCCACTAATTGCTTTCCTAATCCTTGTCCTAAGTTCTAATCACTTTAGTCAGTAGTTGTCTTCACCGCTGTTTTTTGGCCAGTGTATCCCTGACCTAGACCTAGTATAGACCCGGCATACATAAGTATTAAATAAATATTTAATAAATTTAAAACGTGCCTGCAACATTAAAGAAATCAGGGTACATGTTTCTTAAAATGCTGTAAGAGTTGGAACAATGTTTTCAACAGGCAAATGCACATTGCTGCTGTTCTGTCGTAATGCGGTTTGCCCAGGAACCTGTGTCTGCAAGGAGATTCTGGGAACACTTATTTTCACTAGACAACTGGCCTGAGAGTTTGGGGACTTGGGCTCAGTGGAAAGAGTCCTCATGTGGCTGTCTGAGGTGGGTGCAAACACTGAGCAGAGCTGACAGTGACAAGCCGCCAAGAAACACTCTTTTTTTTTTTTTCAAATTTTTTTTTTATTTCGGCATATTATGGGGGTACAGATTTTAAGGTTTCAATAAATGACCTCTCCCCCTCTCCCCCCACAAGAAACACTCTTGAGTTTCTTTACTCCATTGCAAAGAGGTCTTCCAGAAGCCAGATACAGCTGAGGATCTGTTCAACTGAGGATCACATTGATTTGGATCCCATTTTTAATTGTTTCTGAATTTCACTTTAAATATTTTATATGGGCCACCCTCTTTAGCTTGTTCCTGTTCCCTCCATTGCCTATTGCTTTAAACCCGCTGCTATGTGGCGTGTTGCCTGCCCTCCCAGAGCTGGGACTTTGCCCTTACAGCTTGCGCTTATGGGTATCTATGCTTTAGCAGGGTCCCCAGCCTTTTTGGCACCAGGGAACATTTTTATGGAAGACAATTTTTCCATGGACCAAGAAGGTAGGGAGGTAGTTTCGGGCTGATTCAATCACATTACATTTATTGTGCACTTTATTTCTATTATTATTACATTGTAATATATAATGAAATAATTATACAAGTCACCATAGGTTGGGGACCCCTGCTAGAGGTTAATGCCTGGTATTATTAGTAGTTACATGACTCTCTTCTTCTAGGCTGAAAGTTTCTAAAAATTAAAAAAAAAAAAAAGTCCTATTATAAAAGCACAGGTAAAGAACTTATGTCCATGTCTGAAATATGCCTTTGAACCGTTCAATCTTTAACTTGCTGGCTTACTCTTGGGCTTACTCTTGGGCTTTTTTGTTTCTGGCACCTGAAGATTATCCTTTATTTCTTCTAGGTCAGTTATGCATTTTTTCATATTTTTATAATACGCAATATTTCCATTTGTTGTGGAATGACGTGTTAGAGCTAAGTTTTAGACGAGAAGTTGGGTGTCAAATTTTATCAACTGCCTTTTAGGCACCTAAATGAATGGTGGATTTCTTCTCATTTACTCTGTTAACTAAGAAATGTACAAAAACTGACAATTCTGATAACAAAATGGGGAAAGTGAATCAGGAGGGCAGGACAAGATTGCAATTTTAGTTGGAGTAATGAGACAAGCCTTCACTGAGAAGGTGATATATGAATCAAGAATTGAAGAAAGAGCATAAATAAGTGTGAAAGTCTTGAGGCACGAGCTTGCTTGGCATGTTGGAGGAAGGGCAAGACCACCCTGCATGAATCAGGCATGCAAGGAAGAGTGTAGAGAGTGAGTTCACAGAAGTGAGAGAGGGAGGGTACCTCAGTTTTGAACAATGTCCCCCTAGAGTTGATGTCCACCCAGAACCTCAGAATGTGATCTTATTTGGAATTATACAATATTTGTTCTTTTGTGTCTGGCTTAATTCACTTAGCATAATGGCTTCAAGGTTCCTCCATGTTTAGCAGGTGTCAGAATTTCATTCCTTTTAATTTTGTTTTATTAATAGACTTTATTTTTTTTTTAGATTCATAGCAAAATTGAGAGGAAGACACAGAGATTTCCTACATACTCCCAGCCCCTACACATGCACATCCTCCCCCATCACCAACCCCCCACACCAGAGTGGTGCGTTTTTCACAATTGATAGACCTACCTGGACACATCCTTGTCATCCAGAGCCCATTGTTTACATTACAAGTCACTGTTGGTGTTGTGCATTCTACGGGTTTGGACAAATACATGATGACATGTAAGCGTCATTAAATTTCATACAGAATAGTTTTACATCCCTAACAATCCTCTGTCCTCCACTCACTCATCTCTCCTTACCCCTCCATTTCATTGCTTTTTGAGAATCAATCATATTGCATTGTACGCATTCACCACGTCGTGTTTATTCATCATTCGATGGGCAATTTGGATTGTTTCCATTTCTTGGCTATTATGAATAATGCTTCTATGAACACTTATGTACAAGTTTTGTGTAGATGTATGTTTTCGTCTCTCTTGGGTATATCCTGAGGAGTAGAATTGCTGGGTCAATGGTAACTCCATGATTAAACTGCTGGACTGTTTTCCAAAGTGACCACACCATTTTACATTCTCACAAACAATGTATGATGATTCCCATTTTTTCACATCCTCATCAGCATTTATGTGTCTTCTTTATCTGAACTGTACTGGTGGGTGTGAAGTGGTATCTTTCTGTGGTTTTCATTGCATTTCTCTGAGGACTAATGATGGTGAACATCTTTTCATGTGCTCATGGAAATTTGCACAAATTTTTTCTCCAAAAAATATCTTCTTTGGAGAAAGTCTATTCAAATCCTTTGCCCAATTTTAAACTGGTATTTTTGTTTATTGTTGACCTGTGTTTTTTATACTCTGATCATTTCAGATCTTAATGTTAATTAATTTTATTTTCTCCAGGATCAGTTCTGCTCATGTTTTGTTTTAGGTTTTGATGTTATTTTTTTCCCAGTGATTTTGTCTTTCAGATATGCCAGTTCTCATTTATGTAACCCTGTTGTCTTATATTTATGTCAGGGAGCTCATTTTTTCTTTAATTTCTAGAGGTAAAAATTGAGTAATTTAAAATACTGTTTGGGGAATGCAAAAGCATGTGTCACAATTACATGGTGGCTCTGTTCTGGAAAGCACTAACTTTACTACCTCTGGGGAAGTTTTCCTTTTGAAAACTCTGCATTTCTAGGAGTTCAAGGGTTAACCCAATGACACTATGTTCAAATGTAGTTAACTATTTGACAAGTTCTTATTTGACAAGTTCCTAATGTTCTTCCTCACTTCGTTCAAATTGTGCAGTTAATATTTTCTGGAATTTGAGTTCTGAACTTCTTGGTTCTTATCCTCATTTTGGTGTGTATGAATTATCTTCTCCATTTTGTTTCTTTTATTTCTTTTCCGCATATTTGGAGGTGTGTAGTGGGCAGGGGTAAAAATGTATATTAGTCTACCTTTTCTCTCTGAATCTGCTAGTACTCTTGGATTGAACAGCAGCTAAAATAGTATACTATTATCTAGAAAGCATTATAGATTTGGTCAAAAGTAAAATAAAGTTGATACTTTCAACCTTTCTTGGTACCTGGGTTGTTTTCTAAATCCAGCAGGCCTTCCAGAGTCTCCTCTGCCTTTGCTGGCTTGCAGCAGTGAACTGAGGCCAACCAGGGATGTGCCTTCTGCTCACTCCAGATCATAATCTTATAATAGCTGCCCTCAAAATCTACCATTAATTGTAAAATCTCAAAATAATTTACAGCTGCCCAAGACAATTACATAGTGGCTCTATTCTGGAAAACACTAACCTCATCACCTCTGGTAGTGTTGGTTTTCCTTTTGAACACTCTGCATTTATAGGTGTTCAAGGGTTAACCCAGTGACATAGGAGTGGGAGTAATGAGACCAGGTTCTTTAATTCTGAGCCCAAGTCTCCAACCGCTAAACCACACTACTGTCCCCTCTAATTACCCTTTAGGTAATAGGTGTAAAAATATGTTTTTGAGGTGATGAGATAAAATTAGAAGTTAGGTGATTGGGTTGGTCTTTACAATCCATCTTAGTCACTGAAACAAAAATCCACAGTGAATAAATGGGACCAAAGGGTTTCTTAGCAAAATAAAGAAAGTTAATAGAACCTCTAAATAAATTCATACCACAAAATCAAAGAGACATTTAGGAATTTCCCCAACACCCCCTAAGTAGGACATTTTCTTGTACTTACTGGAAAAATTATACAAATAAAAAGATGGAGATTTCTTTTTCATACAAAGAAAACTTTCCTTCCAAAAATTCTTGGCAACTTTATCTTCAGGGAGTATATCTATTCTACTTGGCTTTGTTACTTTGAAATTTAAAACTCATAAAATAAATTAGATTTTTGTTTGTTTCTTTGCAGTAATATTAGTAACTACTATCAATATTACATGTTAAAAAAATCTGAAAAAATTTTTTCCTGATTGGAAACCTGGATATTCTGCAACACGATAATCATTATAGACGTAGGAGCAGTCTCAGCAGCCTTGTCTTGTAGAAACTTCTACAATTGTTATCATGACACAAAGAACCTTACTGATGGCATCAGTCTGTGAATTCTAATTGTATTACTTGTTTATTAATATAGCTGACCCTTGCAGGTCAAGCTATCTTCAAACCTTGGCTTCGATATTTTTAAGTAGGATTATGAATTTCTATTCTATCTACTTTACAAAAATTTTATAAGAATAATATACTGAGACATTTTGGAAAGATATAAAACTTTGAAAGTTCAAAGTTATACTAATTTCTTAAATTTGAAGTAAAATCTCTTAAAGAAGATGAGAAAGAAAAGCCCTGTGGAACATTTGTTGCTTTCCTCTGAAGGCAAAGCACGCTGAATTTGGCTAATTGACATGCTTCTTTATCCCACTAGAGGGTGATCTGGTCACCTTCAAATTAGAAAGGAAAACATACAGGATGTAGAAAACCATGCTGATCATAAAGCACATGTGATTTATGTGATTCTATTACTTGCTGGTCCTATTCACTTTGCTAATGTTCTTTTCCTTTATATCCTTTACTTCCCTGTTGTTTTTTTGTTTTTTGTTTTTTGGATTTTTTTGCAATGATAATTCTTTATTAAATTTGTATGTGCAATGTAGAAGTAGGTCTATGAGAATTTAACAATGTATATATTTAACTTTAATCTAGTTCTTGGTCCCAAATGACTATGGTACCAAACCAGTATAATTAATGGAACGGAGTGTGTTGTTGTCATTAGGATAATGTTACTTTTCAAAAACACAAATGAAAATTTATGAATGTGTGAGTGAATGGAGATTGTTCTTGAATTATAAAAAGGCAAAATTATATAACTTTTGTGGCTTTACAATTGTAGTGTTTTGTTTTTGTTTTGTTTTTTATTTTCAAAATGAATCAAGTAGGTTTCAGTAAAGATGAAATAAGAGCGGTTGGATTTAGCACCCCTCCCCACCATGCATAAGGCTATCAAATTCACAACGTAAGTATAAAAATGAACAAAATGGGAAACAAATAAGGAAAACCTATGATTGCTTTAGCTAATCAATCTTTAGATGATTTCCCAGAGGTAGTTTCCAGAATGCATAAGTGAAAGAAAAACCCAAACAGAGCCTACTATTATATCTGAGTTTAGGAGACTGAAATGGGAGTTCAGGGAGGCCATGGCATCTATAATTTGCAGGGCAGGATACCAAAAGGAAGGAATAGCACACAGAGTGATTCAGAGAGTTGCAGAGCCTTTAGCTGAGTACTGATTTGTGTATGCACAAGAGGAAACTACCCAAGGTCAAAAAAAAAAAAAACACTAGGAAAAAGAAAATTAAAAAAATTCCCATAATTCATGTAAAGTTGGGAGCAGTTTATGTTTCCACTGATGTGGTAAGCTATTGTAATATATAAAAAAGTGAGTAGACTTCATATGAGATTGATGTTTTAGCAGTGTGGCTAATTAAGTTGTGGATTAAGGGCTGTTCAAGTCCTGATCTAAAAAGCTTAAAAACAAGTCTTGAAATAATCTGATTCCAAGTAGTTTAATTGTATGCCAGAAAGAAAAAAAGTCCAGCACTATTTAAACACTATTTAAAGGAATACAACAAAATCCATCAAGCAACAGTGTAACCTTCACAATACTTGTCATTCAGTCAAAAACTACCAAGCATGAATAAAAGCAGGAAAATGTATGATTATACTACTGCATGCCAGTCTGGGTAACAGAGTGAGACCCCATCTCTAAGAGAAAAAAAAAAAGAAAAAAAGGACAGGAAAATGTGACTGACAACCAAGAGAAAATTAATCTTTAGAAACATGCCCAGTAATGACAAAGAAGGAGAAGCAGCAGATGAGAATATTAAAACAACTTTTACAACTATGTTCTGAGTCTCTGAACTGGTGAAATTGAGATGGAGGAGACAAAGGTAGAGGAAAACAACATCATATGATGGAAAGAGAAAGGAGAGATATAAGAGCCAGACATGTGGAATCTAGAGATAAAAATTCAATATTAGAAATGAAAAATACATGTGATTGGATTATTAGCAGTTTCATACTTTGCCAGCAGAAGTAAAGATTGGTAACCTTGATAACATATTAATAGGAATAATAAATACTGTGAAGTGAAGCATGGAAAGAAGAAAAACTGAAAAGTAATAAACATAGCATCAGTAAACTATGACATAATATTAAGCAGCCTAAGATATGTGTCAGTGGAATACCAGAAGGATGGAGTTGTGGACAAAACATATATGGGGATGCAATATTGACAACTTTCATAATATTCAGTGTAAATATAAAATACATTTAGCACACTTTTAAATTTATTGTAAGGACAGCGAATATAGTAACAATCTATTGTGTGATTTATATTGTACATAGAGGTAACATGTAGGACTAAAATAGCTCAAAAGAGAATATAGAAATAAGAGAATATCATTGTATGGTTCCTACACCACATATGAAGTGCTATATTATTTAAATATAGGCGATATCATTATAAGTTAAAAAATACATATGATAAACTCAAGAGCAACCACTGAAAAATAAAACAAAGAGGGATAGCTTATATAGCATTAGTAAAGATAAAACAATAATTTTTAAAATATTTAATCTAAAATAAAATGAGAAAAAAATAACAAAAGTAAGATAGTAGATTTAAACATAACCAAATTAGTAATTCCCTTTAATGTAAATGGTCTAAACACATCAAGTATAAAGCAAATTTCATACTGGATTAAAATAGCAAGACAAACTATGGACCATCTACAAGAAACTCATTAAAAATAAAAGCACTTATCAGTTAAAAGTAAAAAAAAAAACTTGGGAAAAGATACACTATGTATATACTAACCAAACTAATGCTGAAGTAGCTATATTGACACCAAAAAAAGTAGAGTTTAGAACCAGATACATTATAATGAATAAAGACAACCATTTTTTAATGACAACAGGTCAATTCATCAAGAAGACATAATAGTCCTGAATATATATGGATTAATAATGGGACTCCAAAATACATAAAGCAAAACTGATAGAGCTGAAAGGAGAAATAGACAAATCCAGAAATATATTTGGATATTTCAATGTACCTTTCTCCTAATCTTAAAACAATTATACAGAAAATCATTAAGGATATAGAATACCTGAATAACACCATCAAGCAATGTAGACAAATTGGGATTTATAGAATTCTGCTTCCAGCAATAGCAAAATGCTCTTTATATTTAAATACACAGGGAGCATTCACCAAATAGACCATATCCTGAGCTGTAAAATCAGTCTCAATGCATATAAGAGAATTTTAATCATATGAAGTATGTTATCAGATTACAAAAGAAAGTAGAGATGAATAACAGAAAAATACCTGGAAAGTTTTCAAATATTACAAAATATATTATGTAAAAAAATTACATAATACATCTCCAAATAAATCATGAGTCGAAAGGAAATCACAAATGAATTAGAAAATATTTTAGTTTAATTAAAATGAAAATTTAAAGGTTGTTTACATCTAAAATATGTATTTACTCTTTTAGAATTCACTGTGAGTCACTCAATACCTTATTCTTCAGCCAGTAAAAAAATTCAAATTTCAATTTGAGCGATAGTTATCATTCTGTGTTCCAATAACAGAAAACTCATTTACAGTTCACTAATATTTCTTTTATTTTTGTTGCTTTTTTCTCATTTCATGTGTTAGTTTGAAATGTTAGAATCAAAAGTCTAGAAATTACTATTTACCATACGCTTACTCAACTTAATTCTATTCTTTCATATTAAAATCATTACTTGGTATTAGTGCCTGATTTTTCCTAGTCCATAATCTTATTAAAATTCTTAGGTAAAAAGGAACAGTTACTAAAACAATGTACACAAGTAGATTTATCCATAATTTGTCAGACCAAAGTAAAATTGTCCTCAGCGAAAGCAATCTCAAGGTACTGAGACGTAAGAGCTGGGGTAGGCAGGCAGGTAGGCAAGTGACAGGTTAATTCCTACCTGTCTTCTGCTACATAGACTTACTTCAGAGACATGGGTCTTAACATTTTATTTTTTAATGTTCCTAGTATTGAGAAGGACAATTGAGTTTCGATATTTATCTTGTATTCTCTTCCCTCCACCTTGCTAAATCCACTTACTTAGATTGACTACTGTCTTTGTGAATCCCTGAGGATATTCTACACATACTATCATGGTTTCGGTGAATAAAGAAAATTCTACTCCTTCCTTTTCCATCTGTGTCTATATGCCTTTTGTTTCTCTTTATTGCCTCACTGCACTGAAGAAAACCTCTATAAAATGTTGGTGGAAGTAACGACAGAGGATGTTATGACTTATTCCATAAATTAAGGGAAGAGTGTTCAAGGGTTGACTGTTAATAATAACTTAGCTGTAGCTTTATGTAGATATTCTTTATCAGGTTAAGGTAGATATTGTCTCTATTCCACGTTTAGTGAGCCTTTATTTTGTGATAAAAGATCTATGCTGAAATTTATCTAATCCTTTTTTTTTGCATGTATTGAAGTGTATATACACATACATATATGCATAATAACTTCTCTCTATAGAATATAGTCATGTGAATTTATTTTGAAATATTGAAACAACTTTGCAATCATATGATATATAACCAAAATCATAGTGATATATCACTTTTATTTAGTAATTGCTGGATTGGTTTTGCTAATATTTTATTACAAATATTTTATATATGTTTATGAGTCATATTGTAACTTCCTTGCTTAGTTTTACTATCCAAGTAATGGCCACCTCATAAAATGACTTGAAATGTATTTCATTATTGTAATTTTCTGAAAGAATTTGTAAGGGTTTTTTATTTCTTCCTTAAATTTTTGGTAGAATTTATTAGTGAAGCTACTTGGGCCTGGAATTTTCTTTATTTGTGTTTTTTATTTATAAATTTAATTTCTCTAGTGGGTATAGGCTTATTTGGCTTTATTTTTTTCCTTTTGCCAATTTAGGTAATATGTATCTTTCAATCTGTTCATTTCATCTAAATTGTCAAATTCATTGGCATAAAATTATAAGATATTGATTATTTGTTGCATCTCTTATTTTCTTGATCAGTTTCATTGATTTAATTGACCTTTGCAAAGGAATAGCTTTTAGCTTCATAAATTTTCTCTATTTTCTAGATTTCTGCTTACATATTTATTATTCCATTTTTTTTTCTATTTATTTGGATTTACTTGGCTATGCTACTTCTAGGTTCTTAAGGTAAAATGTCAAACTTTAATAATAGATCTTTTCCTCAAGGCATATTTTAGTTACGTCTTACAAAGTTTTTCTTTTACTTTATTTTATTTCAAAATATTTTCTACTTTCGCTTAAGATTTCTTCTTTTGTATATGGGTAATTTAGAAGTGTTTTTTTTTATTTCTTCTTTTTTTTTTTTATTTTAGCATATTATGGGGATAAAAGTGTTAAGGTTACATATATTGCCCATGCTCCCCCTCCGCCCTCGAGTAAGAGCTTCAAGCGTGTCCATCCCCAAAATGTTGCACATCTTACTTGTTGTGGTTGTATATCCCTCCCCTCCACCCCCCTCCCACCCTCCCAACACCCGATAAATGTTACTCCTATATGTCCACTTAGGTGTTGATCCGTTAATACCAATTTGCTCGTGAGCACATGTGGTGCTGGTTTTTCCATTCTTGAGATATTTCACTTAGTAGAATGGGTTCCAGCTCTGTCCAGGAATATACAAGAGGTGCTATATCACCATTGTTTCCTAAAGCTGAGTAGTACTCCATGGTACTACTGGATGTGCCACATTTTATTAATCCACTCATGAATTGATGGGCACTTGGGTTGTTTCCACAGCTTTGCAATTGTGAATTGTGCTGCTATAAACATTTGAGTGCAGGTGTCTTTTTCATAAAGTGACTTTTGATCTTTTGGGTAGATGCCCGGTAGTGGAATTGCTGGATCAAATGGTAGATCTACTTGTATCTCTTTGAGGTATCTCCATATTGCTTTCCACAGAGGTTGAACTAGTTTGCAGTCCCACCAGCAGTGTAGGAGTGTTCCTCTCTTTCTGCATCCACACCAGAATTTGTTGTTTGGGGACTTTTTGATTAAGGCCATTCTCACTGGAGTTAAGTGATATCTCATTGTGGTTTTGATTTGCATTTCCCTGATGATTAGAGATGTTGAACATTTTTTCATATGTTTGTTGGTCATTCTTCTGTCTTCTTTTGAGAAGTTTCTGTTCATGTCCTTTGCCCATTTTTTGATAGGGTTGTTTGATTTTTTCTTGCTTATTTTCCTGAGTTCTAAATAGATTCTAGTTATCAGCCCTTTATCAGATGTGTAATTTGTAAAAATTTTCTCCCATTCTGTGGGTTGTCTGTTAGCTCTCTTGACAGTTTCTTTGGCTGTGCAGAAGCTTTTTAATTTGATCAGGTCTCCTTTGTTTATTTTTGTTGCTGTTGTGATTGCCTTTGGAAACTTCTTCATAAATTCTTTGCCTAGACCAATGTCTAGAAGAGTATTTCCAACATTTTCCTCTAGAATTCTAATAGTTTCACTCCTAAGGTTCAAGTCTGTTACCCAGCGTGAGTTGATTTTTGTGAGAGGTGAAAGGTGTGGGTCTTGTTTCAGTCTTCTACATGTGGCTATCCAGTTTTCCCAGCACCATTTATTGAATAAGGATTCTTTTCCCCCGTGTATGTTTGTCTGCTTTGTCAAAGATTAGTTGGCTATATGAGGATGGTTTTATATCTGGGTTCTCTGTTCTGTTCCACTGGTCAATGTCCCTGTTCTTGTGCCAGTAAAATCTGTTTTAATGACTATAGCCTTGTAGTATAGTTTGAATTCTGGTAAATTGATATCTCCTATTTTGTTTTTATTGCCTAGGATTGATTTTGCTATACAGGGTCTTCTCTGGTTCCATACGAAGCGTAAAATTATTTTTTCTATATCTGTGAAAAATGATGATGATATTTTGATAGGGATTGCATTGACTCTGTAGGTCACTTTGGGTAGTATAGACATTTTAACAATGTTGATTCTGCCGATCCATGAGCATGGTATATTCTTCCATCTGTTTACGTCCTCTGCTATTTCCTTCTTCAATGTTTTATAGTTCTCCCTGTAGAGGTCTTTTACCTCTTTAGTTAAATATATTCCAAGGTACTTTATTTTCTTTGTTGCTATTTTGAAGGGAATTGAGTCTTTGATTTGGTTCTCACTTTTACTGCTGTTGGTGTATATACATGCCTCTGATTTCTGTGTATTGATTTTGTATCCTGAGACTTTACAAAATTCGTTTATCAATTCAAGGAGTCTCTTGGTTGAATCCTTGGGATTTTCTAGGTATAATATCATGTCATCAGCAAAGAGTGAGAGTTTGGTCTTTTCTGCTCCCATTTGAATCCCCTTAATTCCGCTCTCTTGTCTGATTGCTGTAGTGAGGACTTCCAGCACTGTGTTAAACAGAAGTGGAGATAGTGGGCAACCTTGTATTGTTCCAGTTCTAAGTGGGAATGTTTTAAATTTTTCCCCATTCAGTATGATATTGGCTGTGGGTTTGTCATATATGGCTTGTATCATTTTTAGGTAAGCCCCATCTATGCCTATTTTGTTGAGCATTCTTATCATAAAAAGGTGTTGAATTTTGGCAAATGCTTTTTCTACATCTATTGAGAGGATCATATGGTCTTTGTTTTTGCTTCTGTTTATATGGTGAATTACATTTATAGATTTGTGTATGTTGAACCATCCCTATATCCCTGGGATGAAGCCTACTTGGTTGTGATGAATTATTTTCTTGACAAGCACCTGGATTTGATTGGCTAGGATTTTGTTGAGAATTTCTGCATCTATATTCATAAGGGATATTGGTCTGTAGTTTTCTTTTTTTGTTGCATCCTTTCCTGGTTTTGGTATCAGGGTTATGTTCACTTCATAAAATGTGTTGGGGAGGTATTCCATCCTTCTCGATGTTGTGAAATAATTTCTGCAGGATAGGCACCAGTTCTAGAAGTGTTTTTTTTTTTTAATTACCAAATAATTTTGGGTTTTTCAGGTACTTTTTGTTATTTATTTCTAATATAATTTTATTTTTGTTGGAGAAGATAATCTGTATGATTTTGATTCTTTTCTATATACTGAGAATTTTTTTTTGGCTCACCATTTGTTCTGTCTTGATGAATGTTCCCTGTGCCCCTGAAAGCCTGTGTAGTAGACTGCTCTTGCTGGTAGAGTGTTCTCTGGTTCTATTAATATAAATATTGACTAGATCTGACAAATTGGCTGATGGTAAAATCTCCTATATGTTTACTTATTTTTCCTTATTGTTTTATCAACTACAAAGAAATATGTGGAAATTTACATATAGTTTGTCTATAATTTGTGTTATATCAGTTTTTGTTTTAGGTGCTTTGAATCTATTTTTATCTCCATTCATGTTTATTCTTCTTCACAAACTGACTCTTTTGTATTTATAAAATATCACTTTCATTTCTGATAATATTTCCTGTTCTAAAATCTACTTTTTATGATATCTATATGGCCATCTCGTCTTTCTTTTGATTAGTGTTTGCATGTTATATCTTTTGGCATTATTTTACTCATAAACAATTTATGTTTTTGTCTTTAAAATGTGTTTTCTATAGACAATATATAGTTAGAGCTTGCTTTTTTATTAATTGTGACAATCTCTGCTCTTTAATTGAAGCATTTGACCATTTACATTTAATGTATGTATTGATATGGTTAGGTTTAAATTTACCATCTTGCTATTTGTTTTCTACTGGTCTTTATTACTCTTTATTCCATATTTTTGTAGGTCTATATTTTTGTGGCTATTGTATTTCAACCTGAATTATTACAGGAGATTTGGCTTACTTGTCCAGAGCTATTTATAAGCACATATATGAAGGTATTTCCTTTTTTGCTTATTGTAAATATATACCTTAAATATGTGAATTTCCCCCACAGCAGTAATAAGTAATTAAAATTAGTTACAACAAATGCAAGCAAATCCAATCTGTAGTACGTAGAAAGGATTGGTAACACAGATATGTTGCATGTTAAGATGGTTACCTTAGACATTTACTTCAAAAGATAATATCTAATCTGCTTTATCTGTTTTGCATGGTTCTGAGAGTCAAATCCTTTAACATTAAGGAATCCATTATTAAACATGCAGGATCAAAAGGATGT